>NW_019059626.1:517202-545571 GCF_000696155.1 Zootermopsis nevadensis
TATTTCATCAAGACCATAGGCTGCAGCAAGTGGGAGGCATTCCAGCACCCCTGCAGCACACACTGTGCATGGCTGAAACAACATACACACTCAATAAAGCACATCACAGCCTTCAAACATAACCATGATTTCATTAATCAATTACCAATACTTACCTTGTGGAAGAAATGACAGTACTTTACTTTGAGTGTGTACATGATAACTTCTTTAAGTCCTTCAAGACCCAGCATATCAGCCAGTGTTGCCAATTCGACAATACTGATAGTGTCTGGAATGTTGCTGGTTCCACTGTAGATATGGCATAATGCAAAATGGACAGCATTGTAAGAAAACCTGCAAGATGAAAGAAGTGCTCACAGTATACTGATGCTGAATTCTTTTATTTACCTCATCAATAAAGCCATTAACCATTTCAATGAAGATATCACAACAGTTTTGTTCTGCTCTAATGAATGGCAAAATATGTTACTCTAAAAAGAAAGTCTGAAGTACAGCTATGTTTTGGGGCAAGAAGTCATATAGAGAAAATTGAAAAGGATTTATCTTGATTCTTACTCAGAAGGTTCATACACTATGCAGTATGAACAATTAATGTTCTAATAACTATAAAAATATTTCATTTGAAAGTTTATGGTCACTTGTTTTGCTACAGGTCTTGTAATTTATAGATGTCATCATAAAATACATTCTCTTTTAAAAATCTGCATAGGCATCTAGTAATGTAATATTTGGAGAATGAGAAGGGTTGTCAAATTCAGTTCCTCAGGAAATGAGGTACCCAGGAGAAAATAGGTCTACAGTAGTCCAGGATGTGTGGGCCATGGCACACTTTGTTGAAACCATTGCTTTAAGAGTTTCTAGGATACCCACAAAGAAAAGGTACGTATCTTCAAAAAGGGTGTGAAAGTACTCCTGTAGAGCCACTGGTTTAAAGTCAAAGCACTACCAAATTTAACATCAAACTATAGATTAATGATTCAATGTACGGAAATGATTAACAGTATTGTCACTATTTCACTGTGGGAAGGCCTCATCACTATTTATGTGATCTTTGAAAAACCTGAAAATGTGTATTTTTCTTATTACTGTACAGCTACAGACACACGTTATTCATCACAAAATTATTCTGTAGGAAAGTTCACTCTTTCATACTGAATTACCATCATACACAAATTTACCAGTGTAAGCTTGTTAGGTGTGCACAACACATGCTATTTACATTCAATATGAAAACAGATCCAACATATACACAATTCTCTAAAGTGATATTCTCTTCAACATAAATATTCCCTACATATGGTGATAACATTTCTTTGGAGATCATAAAATTCTGTGAAACACCATTCCACAAGAGCACATGTACTGTGCCAATGATTTCAGCAGTACTAGCAACATCTCTTTTTACTTGTATTTTAGTCAGGTTCATCAGAAACCTTAGTGGTATTTCCTATGGAGATATTTTAAGTTATGATTTGATAAGTTGTATGCTAGTTCAGTGGCCAATGCAAGGCTATGATCCCAGTCAAAACTCCTAGACATGTGCATGAAGCCCTGTTGATGTTCCAGATATCAACAGCTTCTCAGTACTAAAGTTTAGAAATGGACCTATAAAAAATAAATTCAAAGATATGTATCTGTGATTTAGTGTTATTCTTTTATAATACTAGAGAGTTCAGATTTATTTTCATCTGTACAGTATCTTTTTTATGTTTTTCAATTACAAGAACATTCAGTTATTGTCAATTAATACTTGTTTAATTACTTAATGATTTGAATTTTCTCAAATCAATAAAGTCATGTGTACAAAAAAATCACTGAATATTTATCAAGAATACTTTTAATCATTATGACACAAGCAGTCTGTTTGAGTCATAAGCGCAGACAAAAAATTCAAATACTGCATTCACCAACATTAACGTTCAGTAAATAAACTACCATCCACCAAATCTTTTCATCTTTAATATGAGATTCAAGGCAACCATGCTAAATAATTCCCACAGACCAGATGTCATCTCTATGTTAGGTTCATGGAAGGAGATACAATCTCATATCTAGATAATTTATGCATAGACTGATTGTTATCTTTATGGGATGAGAGGACACATCACTGCACAAACTTGAGGAACAAACATTTAAATAATTATGGACATCCAATCATTATGCATCCACATTCACTGTACTTGAGTTAAAAGAACCACGTATTGCTATTTGGTGTCACTTGTTAGAACATTAAAGACAATGAGATGGGTTCCTCTATAACATTACTTACCCCTGAAGGGATATGACATTTCCTGCACTTTCCACCCAGCCACCACTAAATATTGCTGCAAAGTACTGGCAGCGGGAGGACAAAATACACTTATGAGCTTTCAATCTCCGGCCTCCAACCTCCACTGTCACATCAGGATTGATTTCTTCAAGAAACATTCTGAGCAAATCTTCTCCTAGTCTTGAAACCGGGCCACTACGACCTGCATATGAAGATGAGGCATCAGTCTCCTCAGTGCTGCCCTCTATAACAAAATGTTCATGTAAATGTCAATCATAATATCTTGATATTTATAAAGCATTAATTTTGAAAAAGCTTTATATGGAAAGAAATTTAATGGAAGATTTGAGGTTTTCACAGCGGTGAGTATGAAGATTTCTGTCTTCTGGGTTGTTGCGCTGTGTAGTCCCTGATGACGGAGGCAGTATGACCTCAGAAACGTTGGTAAACATCGACCATACTACACAGCGCAACAACCCAGAAGACAGAAATCTTCAAATTTAATGGAAACCACTACTATAATGAATAACAGTATATATCCCACACATTACTATTGTTCAGTTCATAAATGGCTGCATCATCAACCCCCACCCCTCTACACACACACACACATATATATATTTATTTATTTATCTTATTTTAATGGTGAGTTAAATGGGAATCTAATCTTGGTCGAACACCGGATACATAACTATCCTTAGCCAACACAATTCACTTATGTCAGCACAACATATTCCATTATGATCCAGTTCTCATTTAACCCACACCCAAGTCTGTCTTTTACAGTTTCCTCAATGAAATCATATTCCCCCTTATGCATACTATACATCAACTTTAAGAGAATAAATAACTTACCGAGACCTGACGGTCCCATGCTGCTCTGCATGCTGCTCAGGTCTGATGTCTCTGAAATCTGAGCATCATTGTCATCTGCATCCGGCTGAGCACTTGGTGACTTGCTTCTACCTATGTTTGATGGAGTTGATGTGGCAGTCATTGTGGTATGCAAGTGTGGAAATAAACGACTCAATGACCTGCTGCTGGTGCCACCCCCAATAGAGCGTGTCATAAGAAGTTTACTCTCAATCCATGATGTTTCAGGAATACTACGAGTCATCCTATTGGCTGTGGCAAATGAAGGCAGTACATCACTACTATCAGTGGTAGTAGTCATTGCCTTGGGTGGTTCTTTGTCCAAATCTGAAAGTTTAACAAAACTTGTTTCCAAAGACTTGGATTCTGTTTCTATACAAGAACCCTTTGACAAAGTTTCGCTCTCTATAGAAGCTATGATAGTAACGTTCTTTTCAACAAAATTATGTCCATCAGTGACTAAATCTTCAACAATATCTGTTTGCTGAAAATTTGTAGTTTCTGGCAGATTATTACATACATCATCTGTTTCCTCTTGAATCACTGCAACATTCTGATGTGAAGGATCAGATCCCTCCTTTACTGTTATACCTAAATCCCTGCTTTTTGCGTCAGAATCTGTGTGTGTTGTGCTATTATCACTAGCACCATTTGATTCAGCAGAATTCTTCTGTAAATGAGAATATCTTTCAACTGTGCAACTGTCTGGTAATTGAGAATCCATTCCATCTAACAGTTTTCCATCTGAAATTGTGTCTACATTCACAGTTTTTTTGCTACTTTCTGATTTCCCTTCATAGCTCAGAGTATGTTTAGGAAATTGATCATAATTCATTGATGGCTGCCTATGACTTGAAGAAGACATTTGTTTAACAAACATTCCATCTCCAGATTGTGTTTGGCTGCCTTGGTCTGAAGATGCAGCTGCTTCATGAAGTGACTGACTGCTGCTCCTCACTTTACCCTTAGCAAGAGATGTGGAACTAGATGATCTGCTTTCATCAGAAGGGCTACATACACTGCCTCTGTCCACAGACAAACTATGGGCACGTTCATGATGCTTTCTCCCATTACCCTTATGTTGGGAGTCTCCTTGTTCACCAATGTGAGGTTCTAAATTCCAAGAATGTCTATTTAAATTTGGCCTCAGACCTGATGGCAAGGTTTTACGTCTTGTTACGGGTGATTCTGTTTCAATAAACATAAAGAAGCCTTGCTTTCTATGTACTGTTTCATCCTGGGATGCAGATGTAACTGGTGCTGATTTTTCAACATTGGCATCTAAATACATAGCAGTATTATCACTGGTGTGGCTAGGATCAGAGCCAGAAACTGTCTCTGCTTGACCTCTAAATCCTAATTTTTTATGAGAAGAAAGGTGTGGGGAAGACACCTTACCCTGGCTGGTATCAACAGAAGATTCCTGTTGAACACTAGTATCACCAATATTAATGAACATTGAGAATAGGGTATTCTTTTTCTCTTTAGAAATATGTTTATCATTATCATCTGCACCCTGCAACTTGTTATTTTCAACTGCTTGCTCATTTACAGACTTTTTATCTAAATTAACAAAAAATCCACAAGCATTTTTTGTTACAGATTTTGGTTCATCAGCTTGTTGCACGTGATGAAGTGTCTCTTTTCTTTCAGACAGTTTTTTCTCAGTAGGTTCTTTGTGTTCTTTTAAATCCACAAAAAAACCCACACCTGAATTTCTTCTCTCAGGAGAAGAATCATGACTTTTAGGGTCTTTGTCTTTAAGAGTTTCTTTTGTGGGTTTTTTACTTATCTGACAGTCAGTAGCTGAATCCTTCAAATCAACAAAGAACCCCAGAGCAGTAGCTTTCCGTTCACCCTGTTTGTGCTGTGACATGTTCCTGACTTCAACAGACTGTGCAGTGCTGCCAACCATATCATTCTTCTTTTGTCTTCTGGATTCCAGGGGAGGTTTAGAAGTACTGCTGCTGCAGTCACTCATGTCCACAACCCATGCAGACTTAACAGAAGAAGCCACACTTGCAGAAGATTTTATTTCTACTTTTTCTGGTTCACATTCTGTCATTACTGTAACACCACCAGACAGAATTGGTGCTGACTCAGTCTTTCTGCGGGCCATGATAGGGCTATCCAAGATGGGGCGAGCTGGAGCAACAAAATCTACACTTGAAACACCCCCTGATACAATTGGTGTTGATTCAGTTCTCTTCTGCTTTTTGGGACTGTCACATGATCGTTTCTCATCAACCACTACATCACTGCAGGTGAGAGCACCTGATATCACAGGTTTTGTTGAATTATCAAAACTGTTTGGCATTCTCTTTAAGTCATCAATCTGGTTTCTTTCCATATCTTTCTTTTCTTCAGGTTCATATTTTTTGTGGTCACTCTGCATGTAAGATTCATTTCTGGTATCATCAATTTCCACCAATTTCTTTTCTTCTAGGTACTCTGTCCCATGATCTACCATCTCACAAAACTGCTGACTTTTAGATCTCTGCTCTAACAACGTGATATGGCTCATTTGTGGGTGAAAGAGACTGTCCAAAGGTCTGTCATTGGTGAGAGAGTCAAGTGTGTGAATATCATGGTTGGAAATAACATGCGATGGTAATACTGGATTGGAATCAGTTATTAAAGCTCCAGATGCCATTGCTTGTTCTTCATTTCCATTTGATACATATAATCCTGTCTCTGCAAGTGATGCAACATCAGATGTGACTGATGGAAGAGACAGTTGATGTGTTTCATCTATATTTACATCCTCATCTTTTGATGTTACCATCAGCAGACTCTGTGTGTCTCGAAAGCCTTCACTCCCTGTTACATGTCCTGAAAATTGTGGAATGCAACTTTGAAACAAGAGACTGCCCTGCCGACGTTCATACTCCTGTCTTAACAGAGCCAATCGATCATCATCTGGATCCAATTCAAAAGTGTTCCTGCGTATAAGACTTGGCCGACGTGCTTCAGTTTCCTCTTCTTTATATTCATCCAACTGACCACATGCAGGTTCTGGATCATCACTTTCTTTGCTATTAAATCCTACAGATAGAACCTGAGTAGTTAACATTTCTTTTGAAGATAAATCACTATCTTTTTCTTTTGAGTTCACTCTTGCAACATGTTCTTCAACACTTGGCTTATCAGAGTCAGAACATAAGTATGTTGGCAATGACTGGATTTCTCCATTACTTAAATCATCTGAACTGGATAGATCAGTATGTTTCCATCCCATATGAAGTTTCCTGATGTTTACATGAGGCTCTAAATGTTCTGTCATTTTTATTTCCTTCTGAAATTCTGCAAAAATATCCTGTCCACTTGACATATGGAAGTCATGTTTGCCACTCCCACCTCTAAAAGGTGTAATCTTCATAAACATTGGGTCAGAAGTGGGAGCCTCATTTACTATCTGAAAATTACTTTCTGTTACATGTTCCAAGTTATTAACAGTTAACTCTTCATCTGTTATTGTTAGATGTGAAGAAAGAAATGGGACTACATCCTCACAAAATGTGTCTGTATGAGCTTCAACAGGCAATATGTCAGTTGTTGTGTATTTTGTTTTGATGTTTAAACAATCTGTTATGCCTTTATTAACAATATCGCATGTGGATACACTTTCTTCACATGATGAAGCCACACTGAAAGACTTCTGTACAGTTTCCAATTCAGAAATTACAGCTTCAGTAATTACATTATCTTGTTGCTCAGAGGTAAGTGGAGTGGGTGGAAGCAACATGTCATTGTCATCCACCAAGTCTGCAGCATTGATGAAATAGTTGTTCTGATAACTCAATTTACAGGTATGTGCATCCTCAGAACTAAGTGGTAGTGTTTCAATAACATTATCTGACAAACTATTAGGATGAACTGAAATATCCTGCATAATGAATTCAGGGCCTGTTGGTGAAGAGCCACTTATATTGCTTTCAAATTGACTGCTGCATTGATTAAGAGAAGAAATACAAGAAATGTTTTGTGGTTGAACCTCTTCTGATGTACATACATCATTACTGTGTGCACCATTTTTACTTTCTTCTGTTAACCTGGAATCAAAAAGCTGAACTATTTCTTGAACATGATGCATATCACATGGTCTATCAATTTTCATTTTTGATACACCTTGGGCTAGTGATTCATCAGCATACGAAAGAACAGTTTCATCCTGACTTATTTTGGTGCCTACTGAGTATGTTCCTTTGTCATATGACTCCTTCAAAGCTTCACTATTACCATCCAATGGCACATCACACCCTGCCATGCAGTCCACTTCTGTTACATGAGCATCATGAAGCTGAGTGGAAGGAAATGTACAATCCCAGGTGCCTGCATCAGATGATGCAGAAGAAGAAGTTGATGATTTTAAAGGCTTTTGGAGTAGAACCTCAACATCTCCATCATGGGGCATATCCTCACCAATGGCCGCTTCAGTTAGGTCAACTCCTGAAGTCTCTGAAACAGTGTGTTCACGTGGACTACTGAAGTCACCACCTGGCATACATCCAGTTGAACTGGTATCCAGGCCAGAATCTGGGCCACCACCACTCGCGTCCATCTCTGGGCTACAAGGAAAGTTCAATAAGTCTTCAGAAGTAATATCCTTCCTTTTGCAGCACTCTAATTCACAATCCATTCCCTCCCCTGGGCTCTCCATAAAGTATTCTTCTTCAGGGATGTCATAGTTTCTGGCACTGTCCCTTAATTCAATACAGTAATATGTATTTACAAAAACTCTTGATGGATCCTTTGATGAATCCTTTTCCTCCTCTTCCTGAATTGTAATCTCCTTCCTTTCAAGCTTATCAACTAAATACTTGTCCTTTTTCAGGGGATTTATCCTCAAAAAGTTGTAATTTCTTTGTTCTTTGTGAACAGGTTGACTGTTGTTTAGACTTGCCAAATCTTCCTTATTACAAAATGAAGGCCATAATTTGGATTCCCACAAATCTTTTCCTTCTTTCTTATATCGAGCATATGTTATATCACAACCATGCTTATATTTTTTGGTGTACTGACTAGAAGTGAATGGCAGGGATGTTGGTTTACTGACTTTCTTTGTAGTGCTTTTCTTTTCCTCCTTTGATTTGATTGAATGAAAGGACTTCAGAAGTTCATCTTGTTCAGCTAATTCTTTTTCTAATATATCTCCTTCAAGTGACTTACTGTAATGATCTTCCTTAATAAAAGCTTCTTCCACAGGCACAATTGTGTAATATGATTGATTTGTTTTTTGAAGGTTGGTAAGTGTTTCTGCAGATTCACTTTTAATGTTGCCTGAACTAAGTTTCTGTGTAACACCGAAATGATGGTAAATTTCTGAAGGTGAAGAATTTGGTGTTACATAGACATCTGATTCAGGACTTAAACCAGAATCACCACAGCTACTGTTGTTATTCACTACAACAGCTTTGGATTGGCCCTGGAGCTCTTCAAGGTATTGTACTGCATCTTCTTCATCTATAACAGCACATTTTGTGTACAAACTCCTGCAATTATTAAAAAAATAGTTTTAAACTCATACAAAGTTCTTTTCCCAGTAATTCTATACTGAAGCATCCTGTCATGTTACAAAATAACTCTGTTTAATATTCAGTCATACTAAGCCAAGAAACAACACTTCATAACACAGCACATGCATGAAAGCAAAATCACATCACCCCACACAAGAATACTTCCATGCAGCTTTTAAACAGTTTTCAACATGTTTTGTTGTTTTATCTGCTTTTATTTCTTTTCCAATTTTTGGTATTACTATATGAAATCAACAACCAATATATTTACATTGGAAAGTGCAGTGACTTGTATGTGCAGGCAATGTAGAAACTGACGACAGAAACAAGTTGTTCAAAGGCAACACCAGTACCTAGCTTCAGTGGCACATTAATACAGTAGATGCTGGAAACTGTTCTGTAAAAAGTAGGTGGCCAATGACCAAAGTTATGTGTTTGTATGCCTTACCTTATAAACCTTTCTACATAATCCACAGAAGAATTGTCAAGAAATATAGTATGTGGTGTGGGATGACCGTCGCACAACTTTGTGAAGAATCTAGCAGCTCTAACTTGCAATATACTTCGATGAGTTTGAATTGATGTGGAACTAAATACAAGCTCCAAGTCGCAGTATAAAGAATTAGTGTAGATTCTGTGAGATAAGGAAACTATGAATATAGTATCTTTACAACAAATAAAACTGACAAGTTGAATAAACAATTTTACTAAAAAACACAGGAATCAACAAAATCAAGTGAATAATTGAATTAATTATGTGAACATCAACCACAATTGCATCAACAAATATAATGTAAATTTCACTTCTGCATAACAACTCTCCATCATAAAAAAGAGATAATTACAAATGATAAAGAATTATACCACATGACATGTTAGCAAAAGGTAGGACAATCTTTTTTACTACCCATCCTATCACATACTCCTACATAATGTTAAGAGATAAAAAGATTATAGAAGTTTGGACATTTCAAAAGAGTAGTTATAAATAGAATACAATGAAAAGATTACAGCTGGAAGGGAAAAGACTCCAGAACAACCTAGATCAAGATGAATTACCTGATCAATTAGTAGTGCTATATAAATTTTCACTATAATTGGTGGCTCAAACAAGATCTGCTCTTTGTGAGTGACCAATGTGGGCAAAGGAGGTCTGCTGAATAGCAGCAGGAGCTGTTGATTCAGAAACTGCATGATAGAAGCATCAGCAACCAAAATGCATTGCTGCAAGCTCACACCTGTTCCTGGCAGTGCAGTAACCTTGTTTTCTGATGGAGAATAAAGGCATGGATTTGCATAGCCAAGCTCACAAATTAATACATAATGCTTGTCAATTCATAATTGGTTTTCTTCATGAGCGAACACATTTAACAAAACAATTCACATTAATGTTTCCTTTATTCCTCCCCTCTCCCTCAAACCCTACATCCTTCAAAGCCACAGTAGCCTACATGTGACTGGTGCATGCCTCAGCTTTCATTTTGAGTAAAAACATTGTAGATGGCGAGGAAAAGTATGTTCTGAGGTGAAAGATGTAAAAAAATGTGGGATGACAGACATACTGGAGGTGTTTTCAATCACTCTAAAAAATCATATAAATAAGTACAATTAAGGTATTTAAAATGTGAGCATATTCCACTAACATATACAGCTTAATACTCTTCAGATATGAAATAAAAAACAACCAATCTGGTTTTACTAAAGTACAAAGATTATGCTGTATAATTTGGCCCAAGAAGAATAAGTACAGGTTCACCAAATTTTCAACACATATGAAGAATACACAGTGACACATACAAAATGTTTGATTCATCAATATGTTACTCTCAAGAGGCAAATAAAGATAGTAGGATTATTTTTACTTAACACACACAGTTTTATGTGCATATTCATAAGACAAATAGTGTTTATGGAGAGGTCATATTCATGTCTACCTGGTAATGTCTCCAAGGTTCATCATCAAAATTACTTCATGGACTGGACAAAATATGTTTATGGAAGAACTACAAGTTGTCATGTGATATAATTTTGATTCACGCTTGTCCATTAAAAAAATGTTTCACAAATGCAATTCTTTCCTCGCACAGTAAGTCTTAAATATCAGTTATTAATCGATTCCTTAAAAATAAGACAGATAAGGAAATGACACATACAGAAGTACTGAATCCTATGTAAAAAAATAACCTATTTTGTGGAAATCATACCATTGGGCATCTAGCTTTTTCAAAAGTGTCAGGCAAATCCTGATGTGGGAGGTTTCATAAAAATGTTGGCAATTGAGTATATCCATGATACTTCATCTTCCATGACACTCAATCAAAAATCACATATATGCAATTAAATATCATGAGAAATGTGATGCAGCACTCTATGTCAAATAACAGCATAAAAACAACTGTTAACATCCCAAGAATGACTAATATGAGAAGATCCATTTTTTCTACCCCACAATAGCAGAATATTAAAGCTAATGATCATATGATCATGCAAAGATACTAATAACAACCACTTCAAGAGAAAACAACATGGAGATGTGAGATCATAGTTAAACCAATAAAAATCTACTGGAGATCAACAATGGTCCAGCCCCAAAACTCATGTTCTTTTATTTTTTATATAGATGCAAAGAACCTATGGCTTGGAGTATACCTGAATTCCTGGAAAAATCTGCCTCATTAAGGCAGTTTCATTTTTCCCAAATCTTACATCTCTCTGCCTTCTAAATTTTTTGTAATGTGGCTTCCTCAGTACTTCATAATAAATAAGAAAAATGTTACACCATCAACAAATTAAGCAGTATACTGATATGCAGAACCTATATCAATGCCAAATATTTTATATGAAATCATATCATACTGCTTTATCGAAATAAAATGGCACCCATAAAAGAATTAAGCATTGTGTGAACTGGAAACTACATGGCAGGAGATAAGTTTTTGAATTGAAAACTCTAACCTGACACATTTCACCAACACTTCAGTGTATATAATTTGAATAAATAGGCCTACTAGCTAGAATCATAGCAGTCTACATGTTTATAACCTCCAGGGCATGATCAATGCACAGTGTTTCAAAATTATTTGTTTACCAATTCTCCACAGATGTTTGTCATGCCAAATACACATAGCCCCTCTCCTAACAATTGCATTTACATACAATCCACAATATTTTCTCCATTACAGCACAGATATTATTTGCCACTTCTATAAGGTTTCCTTGTCCAATAAAGTATTAAGAACCAAACTATTCAAATCTACTGCAGGAGCCACTTTTAAGCAAGACATACACAGTACAGCACAGCACAGCACAGTCAAGCACAGAGTATCAATGGAAGAACCAAAAAATCACAATTCATGTCTCTCCTGAAGAACATGATTTAATTTAGGTCTAATATATTTTAGATGGTTTTTATAGTGAAAGTGAAGACCTTAAACATCATTTGAATTTCCACACATCTTTGTCCAAAAAAATAAAACTTGATTCTGCAGAGTCCAGATCAAACCACAAAGAAAAAAAACCATAAGAAAAGTTACTCAAGTATCTCAAGCATTGAAGGATAACGAGTACATTTCTTTTCATGTGGCCCCCAACTCTCTAAATACAGTGCTTCATCGTTGATATTCACCACTACAAATACTCAATGATAACTGTTTTAGATATAAGAATAATGTACACTATTGTTAAGTACATCAGAATACAGAACACACTGCAAAATAACTCACCAACTTTGCCAGCCTATTGCCATAAGCAAAAACAGACTATTAGCTTGAGTTTTCATAGATTTACTTCAAAAATATATGAAAATCTGTAAACAATAAATAATGAAACACAAAACAAATTTAAACATATATTGCATAAAATATAATTAATGGAAATCAAAAACATACATACAAATCAGACATAATGAATTCAACTCAATAAAATTTAAATTATAACATGTAGAGAACAATAGGATAACTTAGCTATCTCATCCACCTTGCTGAAAAGATTGGGGTTGAATCACTTGGAGCCCCTGGGTGACTTAAAAAAACCGGAACACATTTCCATAATATTCTAATCTGTGATCCTAATCAAAAAGATTTCTCCCAAAAGAGAATGAATAATACTTTACATTAACTATTATGCCATCTGGATTTTCCCCTCATTTTTTAAATGAGTTCTTACTTTGGTACACCAAAAACATCCCTTTATTTTTTCAAATTTCATACCCTAGTCAGCTCTAACCAATACCTGCTATATGACATTGTTCACAATAAAATCTGAAAATCTCTTTATGCAACAGTCTTCTGTGCTATTGCACCATGTGGTCTTGAAGAAAACTGAATCATTATCCTAATGATGGAGGCAGTAAGCCAACTGAAATGTCAGTCAATTTCTATGAGACTATATACCACAATATCCCAGAAGTCAGTCATTTTCACATCTGCTCCTGTGAGAACCCAAAATCTCATTAAAAATCTCCATCCTACCTTTGCTCCACCAATCTACATTCCAAAACCTTATGTGCATGCCTCCAACACTTCCAATATCCTATTTAAGGTTTGCTCTCCCTCTGATCCCTAGGGTCATTCTTTAAACCTCCTTCACCTTTATAACTTCTCACAACTCAATTTATTGGGTTGTAATGCCCGGCAGAAAGTTGAACCAGCTGCTGGTCAGCATCAATATAATTTCACTGAGGGACATCAATCCTACTGATTCAGCCATAGCCTGTCTTCCTATTTATGGAAACCCACTATGTAAACTTACTTCCAGGCCTGGTGCAGCTAACCTGCCAGCACTGATTACATTTCCAAAGCACAAAAAGATGGAAGCAGAGCCAGCTTCCAAAACATAGTTGTCTCATTTTAGAATAATAAACTAAAGATTAAGTCCATAAAAACAGCAATAGTTAATGTAAGGCACCATCATCAGAACTCTTTTGAGTCATACTACATTGCATTGCATAAATGTTTCCAGACCTTCCAATATCCTGCTGTAGTTGTAAATGAAGATGCTCCCTTAACTTTTGCAACTCCAAGTTTTGTTTCTTCTGGAAGGCTAAGGTAAGAGATGCCCTAGAGACAGCCTCGCCTGCCATGAGGCATGACTCCTTCACTCTGGATCACTCCTGCGATCTTCAACAGAACATGTAAAAACAATGAAGTCTTCTTGGGCAATCATACATATCATGGATCAGTGTGATGATGGAGGCAGATACAGGCCGCAAAACATCAGAAATTCATTCCATTCTGACACAGTTGACTGCCTAAAAAAGATTAACTAAACTCAGATTACCACAAAAAGCTTAAAATCTTATGTGTCAATACAATGACTCTGTAAGAAGTATTAGTAAAATGGGATGACCTGGAGAAAATCTGGAGTTTCTGACCTTGTTGAAAGCAATCCAATGATGATACTATCTGTCAAACCAACTACACCACAGAGACTCCTTTACAAGCTGATAATTGGTGAGCTGTGCAAGAAATTCCCTACCATTTAATGATCCCAAACTTCATTATCATGTTCACAATAACCCACTGCTACAAGAATCAACAGAACTCGGTGCACAACCTCTCACCACACGTAAATTATACTATCTTATTAAAAAAAATTAATTCCAACTAACATATAATCCAAAAATGATACCTAATCCACAAGAAAGCTAGACATTAACCCTAACTTCTACCACCACCACTGCAGTATGTCTACAGCTTCAATTGTCACTCCATTGTCGATAGGAATGGGGAAAATTTTAGCACTGCTAAAGATCAGGACACAGTAGAATGCAGTTTTCTTGCTTACTCTCTCCACCACATAGAAATTAGCAATCAGCTTTGAGAGTTTTTGTTTGTTAATGTTTAGGGTGGTTCCCTATTGTACTACAAATGACACACTACATTTATTTTGTCATCAGACACGGGTTTATACACTCGTATTTCCATTAACTTGATATGACATGTTCTAAATCCTTGGCTCATGTCAAAGCGACGGATCTATGGAATGTAAATTAATTCTAATTCTTACTCAAAAGCAAATTTTCATAACATATAATTGTAATCGTCTTAGGTGAAATCAAGCAGAAAACAGTGAAGAACACAATTTTAAATCAAGTGAAATATATGACAGCGACTCATAGAAACATTACCTTAAGAGAACAACACAAACGTACAAACGAAAGTATTTAGTTCCGACATCCGATAACCATCACCTGCCCATTACTAAACCTATTTTAGGCAGACAGACATCTAGATCGGAATTAGCTGTTAATTTTCCATACCTAGAATGGAACAGCCAATACAATAATATAGGAAATACCTAAATGTTTTGGTGTTATCTGTGGATTTTCATACCTCGAACAGAGTCGCCAATATATGAGTATAAGAATGACAGAGCCTGCAATTGTAAAATAAAACTCTCCATTATGAAAGCTGTAATAGTTTATGCTGATGATCAAGTATTATTAACAGAAGGACAAGGATATTTACAGAACTCTGTAATTGTATATTTTAGAATCACAATCATGGCAACGATAGGGAAGCACGTGATAAGATACATTTTCTATACGATAGAATAATTCTGATACAAATCTAAAATTTTAAATACCTGACAATTGGTATCTCAAATTTCTAGTACAGTAGCAAAAAAAAAATTACAAGAAAGATTAAAGAATATAATAAAATTAATTAGATACTAAAGGGATATTAAAAAGGCAAATAAATAAGGCTGCCTAATTGCAATATCATTGTTTCTCCCATCTTAGATTTTGTGAGTGCTTTTTTGTTTTCACTTGATTTAGAAAATCAGAGGAAGGTTTCAATAGCACATTTGCAACAAATTTCTAAAACAAATGTTTCAAAGGAAAAAAAAAACAGACAAATGAGGAGCTCATAAGTTCACATTTTCAGGTTAAAAATTTGTCCTAAAATTCTTGATGTGATTCCTAAAATATACACGGAATAATTTGTAGAGGCGGGATCTACTGGATAAGACAATGAATTTTCGGAATCGATAAATGGCAGGGAATTTTCTTGGCAGTGGATTGTCAGCATCTCTGCTCTCTGCGGAGCGTATTTGACTGCGAAAAATTATGATTGGTTGAGTCTTGACAGAACGCGGGCGTTCTGAGGTTGTGTACAGGAAGAATTTTGTACCCAGGGGGACAGATATTATAAACGTAAACTGAATCGATATTTTTTGGCTTTGTACGTCTATATTTTGATCATATTTACAATTTGCCACAATATCATAGAACTGATAACACTTCTAGCAGTCAGCGGAATGATGATTTATGTCACGAAGCATCACTTGAATTTGCCTGTGATTCCTAAACTTCACCTCTCGTCCAGTGACTCACAAATGTTATTTGCGAATGTATCGAGCGTTGCTGTTAATGTTGTTAATAATAATAAGCAATGAAACAGTATGAAGTTACTAGTGGGGTATTATAAAGTCTGCAGATTGTCAAGAGTAAATTCGAATGGATGGTTTCAGTTGGATGGAGGTGATGGTTCATTACACTGAAGGCAAGAGTACTTGTTATGATTTTTATAAAGTATGGTGCTTCTAACACTGGCAAGAGCGGAGAAATAAGTTTGTACGTGCAGAAGGAGCATACTTTGAAGTAGACTGACCTCCCATCCTCGTACATTGGATACATCTAATTTAGAATAATACTTGCTGATAGCGAAGGTCTATAGGAAGCTATACCGAAGACAAATATGACAAACCTGGAAGGGTGTTTTCTGTACCGAAATGCACATATGCGTTCTTTGCAATTTTTTGTTTTTATAAAATACTACTCCAGTTATCTGACATATTTAGTTTCGAAGTATAAAAATCACATGGTCTTGAAGTCTTCATTTAGTACAAAGGCATTTTAGCTCTGTGCTAACGCATTATACTGGTACACATGGGTTCCTAGGATCCAGATTACCGTTCCTTTGTGGATCTTTTTGGTTCAGGGTAATGGGCGTGTCAAAAAATCCCACCCCTGTTCTGTTTCAGTAACTATGTAGCTGAGATACGCTGACCTACCATACGAAGTATGACATCATGGCAAAGACCACTGCTAGAGTGGGTGGTTATTTTATTATTTCAATCAACTGCAGAATTGTAAGTAGTATGATTATGAGCAGCAAGGCAAGTGGGAGAATGTTGCTCTGACCAGTTATGGGACCGAGTAAAATCACGATAGGACGGGATTCGAACCAAGTTTGACGCATTCGCCCCTCAGTGTGCCGTTGTGCGCATGACACAGCAAGCTAGGGGCGACTGCTACAGGGCCCATGGACCCAGTCGCTAGCGGACACCATGAGATTTCAGTAGCAGTGACATCCCACATCCAACAAGTGTCCAGTGCTACACCACACAGTATCTGATCACTGCCACGTGTACGTAGATACGTCGTGGATCCCTCCACTTATGCCGCCCTGGTTCCTGTGAACATGTGCGGTGGTACTGTGTTAAAACCGACCGCGCCCTTTGACCGCCATTATGGCCCACAATGAAGAGGAAGTAGCAGCTGTTTTCCCTCATCAGGTGAGTAAAAACCAGCTGTCCCAGCCAGCAAATATTTTAAAGTTACCGACGCTTCTAATTGCGTACAAAATAATTTGGGGGCCCACCTGCGAACGAAAATTATAGGCATCAAATTGTTAGGTGCGATTTGCAGTTTGTTGATTCGTTCTTACATTAGCTGCCTTCAACGTTCACCCCTCGTTTCATGTCATACATAGTTTTTCACTAATTTGGTGGTGGAGTGGGAGTGTTTCGCTGAATTCTGATAAGTCCAAAATTTCGGACACTGAAAATTCATTCGGTCTTGGAGTTTATCTGATATGTGGTTTCTGTAGTCTTTTCCTTAAATATTGCAGACCATCCTAAGAGTTTTATCATTCTACCGTGATTTTAGATTTGTAATTCATATTCATTAGTCCAGACCGCTCTACCGTAGAGCTGTTAGCATTACGCCGTTATACAGTATTTAATGGACTGTCATTTGGAGAACTTTGCACAGTTACCTCCATGTCTTTAGTGTGATAATGAACATAACATAATCTGACGTTATTTTTAAGCGTATAATTTTGAGAATTTTTATATTTTTGCATGACTTCGCATGTGGTAATGTATATAAGAGGCAGCTGTGGTAACTGGATTTGTATTACGTGTTTAATTGCTGGTTTTCTTATAATCTGATGGCCTCTAAATGTCATGGTATTTCTCCTACCTTTTTAAACCACTAATGTTTATGATCATTGTTTTTTTTAATTTATAAGCGGTATACAAGTGAGCTTACATTGTAGTTGCTGGTTAGATTTTTGACTCAGTCACCTATAATTCCTACGAGTAAACAATGACAGTTTAGAAATAAATATTAGGCCTACGGATTAGATCTAATTGTTCTGATTCGGTCGTTGATATTCAAGGATGGATGTTAAGATAATTGTTAACCTTTTGAAGTACGTAGTGCACCTACATATTATTAAAAAAAATCTCCTACCTGAAACGAAACATTATTTATTATCTTTATTAAAAATTGTCAATGAATTAATGTTTTTAGGGAAACTAGTGCTGTTTATTCTGGGAATCATTCGAAACCCATAAATGCAATCTATTGGTAAAGGGTAGAGTGTATGAAAGTCACAGTAGGTGATTCATGTAAGTTGCCACAGTGAAACCGAACACCTTAGTACACCTTACCACGCTTATTTCTAAAGATCGATTGAAGAAAACCTTAGCTTATGACATTTGAGTGCCCTATCACAGTGCATTTTACCGTAGACTCTGAACTTTGTGTTCTGGGCGAGGAGCACTTTAGAAGCGACTGCCTGCTTTCTTTCTGCAAAAATATTTTATATGTGTGCGTTCTATTAAGTCTTCTTGCACACTCAGGCGACTGCGAGACGTCTGCTCCTTCTGTTGACTGTCTGTTTTGACGACTGTGAGAACAGCGGTATGAAAGTCAAAATAATTTACTTGAATAAAAAGGAAATGTGGTTGACCAATCAGGAGGTTTCGTGAAAATTTTGAGTAATTTATTTTGAAGTTTTAATTAATTTCGTGTGTTTTCAGAAGGCGAAATTCGATAACATATCCGTGTGTTATATTATTATTTTGACGAGCGTAAGGAAGTGATGTGCCAATTAGGCAATATGGAACCAAGCTCACAATTGCAGAACGGTTACAAATTACAGTAATTAACTTTATATGAAATTCTGCTAGAGTACTTCAACAGTTGGTATTCTAATGAACGGGGTCTCATACGGTGGTGCATAACTCATTCGAAAAGTGAAGTCCTCATGCGACTGGAAAAATAAAAGTTCCACGATTATACTTAAGAAAGCTGCGAATTTACGCTATAAATTTAACCTTGCAATCATAGCAGGCAATTTAAAAGGCTTGAGTAGAGAATATTTGTAAGATTTAAGATTCTCACGGCTGTCTGTCTGGTTGTTGCTCCGTATGGTATGGTATAAAAGGCGATTGCATTGACGATGGAGGCAGCAAGCACCTCTGAAACGTCGGTCAATATCTGCCAGACTACACGTCCCAACAACCTGGGAAACAATTATCTTTATAGAATATGAATTTGTGTTCAGGTTACCTTAGAAACGTATTTTGAGGCGTTAGCATGTTGCCGCGTTTTAAATACTTTTGCTCATTACTGTGAGTACAGTGGGCACGAGAGAACAGTTTTTATGTTTGTTTTATATGGCCTGTTATTTGTATAGGCCATCTGATGACAAAATAATATTCGGATTTGTGAAATCTAGTTGTAAAGAACGAAATAAAACAGGAATTCAGAATGTGTCTATAAAGATGGGCTGAATAAATTCGTGTCAAAGTACTTCCATCTGAAACACTGCATTCCCACATATTACACATTCCAGAAGCTATTGAATCAATACATGCACGGTTAAAACATCTGCATGTTTTATACAATACAGTTAGGCCAGCTGGCCACAAGCAGAGTATATACACGTTACAAAGGCAGTGCTATTAATAGCCTATTTAAGACTGCGTGAATTAGCAATATCTGCATGAATTTTAATATAAATCCGTCCAGGGAGTTGATACATACGGGTAGACGGGCACGCTCAAGTCTCTTATTTTGTGTACATTGTAAAAGGAATGGATAACTCAAGCATTTACAAAAAATTGTTACCAATAATTTAGTCATGGACCAAATATATTTAGTGTTAGACTTACTTAAGTTGTCAGACATTTTCCAATTATTCGTTATAAGTAGTTTAGGTTTGTTACGACTTAATTATGATTTAAGTTTTATGTCCTGTTTATATACTTAATCTTATAATATCTTTGAAAAGAGTTTATTTATTGATCTGTAAGATACTTTTTTATGTTGTTCTATGCCATTTGTGTTCTCTGCATACTATTTCCATCTTTGGAGCACTATCACAGGCTTTATTAATGTAAGTGTGACTACGTTATTCAATTTATTGTGGATTACCAAAAACTGCAAACCTGGTTGAAGTTTTATTCTGGAAATCTTCTTTTACTTATACATGGCCCAGATATTGGCATTAAATTTATCAGTTTTCAGTAGGCCTATCTAACCAGTCTGCTTTGTGACTACAGCCTCGCCCTTAATTTTGCAATTACTATATATTACGTAATCAGTATCGACCCTCTCCAAGATCATGCTTAAATGTCTATTTATTTTTCGACTAAACCATTAACCTGTTTGTGTGTCATCCTATCAGGCGAAGAACTAGTGTTTATATTTCTTTAGGTTTGCATATTATACGACTGTCTTTGGTATAACAAAAATTTTCCATTAGAAAAGCGTCCTTTACACAAACTGTGCTTTGCTAGGTGATATTTTAAGTTCTCACCGTAACGAGTTAAAATCATTGTCTTTTTAGATGTTGCCGTATAATCTTGTATAAATTGACCGATGTTCCAAAGGGTTTTGTTCACTCCATCATCAGGGCTGACAAAACGTCAGTCAGTTTCTAACAGACTACAAGGAGAAATATCCCAGAAGACAGTTATCTTCAAATTGTGTTTGTTTGCAGATGGGAGATGCACCTTTATGTTATAAATGTATCCCTCAAGTTACAAAATTAGGATCACTGGTGCTAAAGTGGATAACGAGGATCATGAGTAACCTTCAGATTCAACATGGCTTCCAAGCCAAATATACGGCTACAAATATTTAGATGGTGTGATGTCATATATCTCACCAGCAATGATCATGAACTCCACTGAATCTCGAATGAGAGTGTTTATTGTTTCGTTCTATATCCAGTTCAGTAACTTATTGTTAGCGACCACCTACGCCCACGCTCATCAATTGCTTGATGTGTTTGACAGATCGTGGGGAAGGGGGAAGTATTTCTTGCCAAGAAGAAAAAGCAAATGCAAGCAGCTTTGTGGTTTTCCTACGCAAAACAGCAGGGACGGTATTTATGTGCTACGTGTTTCATCCGGCATGTTTTCAAATGGCGGGAGAAACAAAATTTTTATAAAGTCCAGCCAACTGCCGGCTCGAAACTGAGGGTCTAACTGGTGCAGTGTGCCACATATCTAGGCGGCCACATTATGTCCATAACTGGAACTGTGCCTGTACTAACTCTCTGTTATCACAACCGGAAGTTTCAACACTGATGGATATCAATATCCGCTATTGGATATAATCATCCTCACACCCTGCTTAACTAGGATTAATTAATTTTATTTTCCCATCTTCTCTTCGGTCTTCCAACTGGCCGTTTTCCAGGATATTTTCCCACTAAAATTCTTTGGATCATAAATATCATTTTTGCCAACTTTATAACAAACTGAAGACATAAAAATAAAGTATCTGCATACATTTATATGGGGAATTAATAGATCTATTTTAAAATACCCTAGTTTGATAGCTGTGCCCCTTTACTGTGGACAAACTAACTGGTGCTCTTTCCACTAAAACGGCCGGAACATAAAACTGACTACTCACCTTCAACTAGTGTTGTATTCAAGTTTTTTTTATTCTATTTGTTCAAGTACAAAAGAGAAATATATGGTACTGGATGTTATTTGATGGGTTATAAACCTTTAGTTAGATATATAGGCAGGATCTGTTGTCCCTGTTATTAGCCCAAGGCGGCTAATTGCTATTTGTGTGGCAAAAGAGTGTTTCTTAAAATCTAAGCTAGCTTTCAAGAACTATGCGCTGTTTATCGTAACGGAATCATGAGAGCAAAATACAAATGTATTTTCCCTTCTAACTGATTCCTTCTTAAATGTTTTACGCCTAGGTGTCTCATTAAAATCTATCTACTGGCAGTTTCTTGTCTGTGCAACAGTGTGGCCAAGCGACAGATGCAGGGTAAAGTTGCCATGGCAACAGGGAGACTCATCCTGCCCGCAGGCCACCAACAGATAACGCGCGCGCGTGAAGGAAGCTGGGTAACGATTACCCCGGGTAGGATTTTCCAAGTAATAGATGATTTAGTTCTACTCGGAGATGGTTAAGCCCATTTGCATTGAACAAAAATCTCTCCTTCTTTGTCTTCTGGCCCCAACACTGAATTGTATATGACTTTTGCTTTGTTTCCTTGTCAGCGTGTTTTGGTGTTTGTTCCCCATACAGTATTTGAGAGCAATGGATCTTAAAGAAACGGGTTGTTACTTTATCGAGAACAGTGCTTCATAATGTTGCTTATTTTGTCTCCTCTATAAACAATATCCAATCGTTTCAATACTACAGACAAACTAGCTAATTATTGTCCTGCTTAATTTAAGTATTTTATTGTGTTGTTAATGTTCTTAAAATTGCTGACGATCTTGTTTTGATTTTATGCAAATGATAATATGAAGCAGACTGATTGGGTTCAGTTCGATTGACGAGCGCGCTGCACACATGCATAATCCTTTATATTTTTATTATCATGAGACTAGAACCTTCCATAATCGTGAAAGTTACATTTAAAACCTTCATCAAAATGTGTTAATTTCAACTAGTCTGTAGCTTTTAACTGTCAACTTGTTTTGTTGGACTTTTTCCATCATCTAGATTATAAAATAACAAAATCACAACGTTTCGAAACATTGTGATTTTATTTTATAATTTAGATGATAGACGAAGCCCAATAAAACAATCTTACGGTTTACAATGTACAATCGTCAGGAACCTTTAGGCTCCATCCGTATTTGTTATGTTCTCGACTCCTTTTTTTTCGTTCATAATTTTATAATTCTCGGTCCAGATACAGAATAAAGAGAAGCATGGGTATTAATGAAGTACTGTAGCGCATAGAGAGGTCAGTAAATGTCAGCTTTAAAGTATACTGGCTGAACTTCTGCACGAAAGCTTCCATGTAAATTCCTAGGACACGAACATGGGGTGGGTGTTAGAGCAGATAACTGAAATCGAACAGATTGAGCGAGTAGATAATCTAATTTTAAACTTCTTTGTTCTGACCTTCAGCCTGGCATATAAGCCGTAACACCACTTTGTTTCTTAGCATCCAAACTGCTGTCTAGTTCGGTCAGTAATACTCTGATATGATGTTCATGTAAGAAATTCGTTTACTGTTGTGTCCATCTTACGACATTTCAAGTTGTTTTACAGCCACTCAAAATAGTGCAGGAGTTAGGGAATGCTAACGCATACCCTTCCTGAAGCACTGTCTGTTTGGAGAGACAAAAGGCAAACACTGCTTTGTCTCTGTTTATCATTACGACGCCATGGAAGGCGTTAATGGGGAGTACAGGTGGAAGTTCGTTTGAAAGGCGGAGGTGAGTAGTCACTTTCGCGACTCGCCTGGTGTCAGACCCCACTACCGGGAGAAGATCCCCTGGCTAGAAGGGTAGGCGGATCCCAGAGAAAATTTGCAGTGGGAAACAAGTCCCAGTCTGTCCAGTCAGAAGCACCGGCTCATGTTTAGAGATGTTAGCGGAAATTGTACACAGCTCAGTATTGCGTTTTTATACATTCTGTTTATTTATGTCAGTTAGGTCTACCTGTAAGTAAATGTTGCCAGACAAAGCTATAAACTACGCTGTAATTTGTAACATAAAGGACAAAGTTCCATACAAATTGTCTAAGTATGTTTTTTATTTGTTTGTCCGGACCTAATTTCATATATCTAGCTTTAATGCCTTACTGGTTTTCATCAGACAAAACTAAATATATTGTTCAGCTGCCACGATAAGATGTCACTATCTACAAAACACGCTTTTAACGAAAGACTTTGTAAATATTTAGAGACAGAATGTTTAGAAGATCGATATATACGATATTCAGAAGGAAACTGTCACTCCCACCTCAAACATTTTTAAGGTTGGTGCTGTTGAAGGTAAGAACAACTTAGGAAATGTACTCATTACGTAATAATTATAACGCCAGAATTTGACCTTTTGGTCTTCAGCCAAGATAGCCTGGAAGTTCCCCATCTAGTCACTTACTTACGCTAAAATTCATGTAGGTATACACATATAGTTACCTATTTGAGCAAAATTTGAACGTGTCAACTAGCTTTATTAAAACAACCCAATATGAATTTTATTAAAATATGTCCAGCCATTTAAAAGTTGTTTTATGCGTATAGACAGAGAAACTGAGCGACTTGAATAAACAATTTATATCAGTCTGTCATAGCATTAATACATTTCGAATTAACGATCATTAATGAAACTTGGTTTACGCTGTACATCATGTCACTCGAGGCTAAATTCCATATGGGTGCGAACGCGCCCGGAAAAGTATGGAATTTGGTTTAGCCTCGAGTGACATGACATATAGTGTACACCATGTTCATAAAAACACGTTAGTTGCTCCAAAATGTATTATAGCTGCGGCAGGCTGATATAAACAAAGAATAATAATATCATATGTTTTGCAATTAAAACAATGCTAAACGTGACTTTATATTTAAATTACAGGCCAAAAATTAGCAACATATAATTCGGGACATATGCTAATAAAATCGATAACCTCGAATAATGTATTTCGATTACAGAAACAGTTCCCGAAATTGTTCCCACTCTGCCTTAAGGATGCGGCAACTTCTTTGACGTCAGAGTGACGCGTGTGGTCTGAAACTTGGGCTGCAGGGGAAAGAACACACGAGACTGTTTAATTCTGGCTCCACCCACAAAAGTTGTGCAGACACTTTAAATTTGTGGTCAGTATTTAGACAATCTGGAACATATTCAGGCATTCGTATTGCTTGGTGAAGATTTATTTTCTTTAAAATAACGAGGCGCTGCTCTTCAAACTTATCCGAGGTTTTGATGAAGACTTGAACATCAAGCGAAGCGCGGAACTGCATTTTACGAATACATCCGCTGCTCGCCTCCACAGAACCACGAGTCCATAAAAGAAGTTGACACAGGTGTGTATTTGTATTTTGAAATAGAAAACTCTACTTTAAAGTGTAAGCTTGTAACAAATGCGCCTAAAATGTTAACAATTGACACTCTTTATGTAATCTCGGTGTTCGGTGTGAGTTGTGTTGATTGTTGCGTTTGGCAGCGTTTCGGCAATGATTGCGGTTGCCATCTTAGAGATGAATGTGTAATGGGGCGAGTTCTAGAAGCCTTTATAATCTCATCTTAACGATATTTGTAACATTAAAACGAATGCACCTAAGTGAAAGTGACATTTCTACTTTGCTTGCAATGGTTTAAAATGAAGTAGAGAGGTGTATAAAGTAATTTCGTATATGTTGATCTATTCACCTTTTCAATCCCAGTCGTAACTATATGTGTCACCTACTTCAACACAATACAACTCTTATGTTTTAGCCACGGAGTGTGTTTACTTAAAACTTTAGAGGGCTTTTAACATATTCTTAACACATACAAATAGGGGAACAGAGGAGTTTAGACGAATAGCATTACCCAGCGGTCCTCCATTTGAAGATTCCTAATGTGAAACACGGATCTATAGCTTTGTATTGTCGTGTTTAAAAATAAAATTATATAGTTACGTGTGTGGTTAGAGACACCTCTATGATCAACAGGTAAATTAATCACGGTACTTGTTGCTAATTAATAATTTATATGAGTGTGTCATTATAAACTAATCACTCAGGGTATGCACTGACTTTCTATATTGTTACATTTTCCCACGTTTGTCATTAACTATAAGTAAACATGAATATGGACATTCAGAAACGCATAGAACATTCTGATAATAGATTGCGTGGATGATCGTAGCTTAGAGGCGAAAGCAATGTTGGAATGAACCTTAGAGAACCGCGTTTTGAAGATGTGATCTGGTTGAATAACTCAGGATACTTCTTGACGGGCAAATTTCTAGTTGCTTAAATGTTAACAGTAAGAGTGTAGCAATGTCTTTCACGCTCGCAACTGAATCGTACAAGAAAAAAAAAAACTTCAGCGTGTGATTAAAACGTGGTTACTAAACCGATAAACCGAATCCTACCACAAGTGAATCCGTCTTCTAACTCTTAAGGCAACGACTAATCAACTCCCATGCAGAACGTGATGCAGCTAGGAGTTTTAGCTCTGTGTCTGTATGACGGTCCTTAAACAGAGCAGACTTAAGTGCGCTCATTCTGAATGTGGAATGTTCTTGTAGACTAGGATTGTGCGTGTTGTCCTATTAAGAACTTCAACGAAAGATTGTCAATGGGCTGTGTACGAATCATGATATTGCAAGCTACTTTGTATTAATAGTTTCCGAAGCCTTACCTGTAAAGCTGCCATGCGAACTTCAGAAGTTGAAGACGCACTAGGACGAATCTTAACTTAGGCCGTTTTATGTGGTAAGTGAATATGGTGATCATGCGTAATCTAATCTGTATCTGTTTATGCACTTGTGGACAATGCCAGTCGATCATTGTAGCTAAGAATATAAAATTCAATAGAGTGAAATGTATATAAAGTAATGGTGCTTGTTTTTCTAAATCCACAGAACATGATTGCTACTTTATATATTCTCTAGCAGTATTACCTCACGCGTTCAGCAACTCCATCAGAAGACAGTGTGAGAAAAAACTGCCTTGAACTGGTTTCTGGAGAGCGATAACATCATTTCACTTTGGGTGGAGCCTTTGTGGTGATGCTCAATGCACAAATCAACCCCCTTCTCGCATTATGACGTCATATTATCACGCGCCCTCTGACTGAGCTCTGCGTATGTATTCCAAGCACGAGACATCACAATTTAGTTTAGAATTTCCCAAGTGGCATGCAAGCTGATAATGAAAGTAAGCCTGTATTTGTAATGCCCGAAACACGTCTTATGAGGCATTAGAAAAGTTTAAACTTATAATTCAGTTTTTATTACACAATTCTCGCATTCTTTGCGTTACGGTTGAATACATTTAACACATTAATGTATTGTTTATTTAGGTTCAGAACTTGAAAATGTTGTTAAAATACTAAGGAAAACACTTCAACTTTGAATGTTTCTTGCAACGTTACCTTGGGAATAAACAGGTGGGAATTATTGTTCCACTTCCCATGGTTGATGTCTGTCACAAATTATTCATAGCAGCTGTTCAGAGCTATCTAAGCCAAAGAATATCTTGAGAGCAAGCGCCCATTACAGTAATAAAATTTCCTGTCTGGTAGTTTCTGTGCATGGCCCTTAATGGAATTTGAAGTCATACAGCGGCATTCTGGTGTTCAGCTGTTTCTGAGTGTCGGAAAACGGAAATTATAATTACGTAAGAATAACCATGACCTTTATGTGACTACAGCAACTGAAGTGAAGAAAAGTATTAAGATGTGAATCTTGAAATAATTTAACGACATTCATTTCTACGTTTGGTGGCTGAAAGAACTGAAAGTATTATTGGTTTTGCTTACTAAATCATTTGTCGTACCGGCAACATCCAAGTATTCAGCAACGCCAAAAATCTGATAATTCTTACGTAAATTTTCTGGGCGAGTAAGTGTCATCCCGTACAATCCTGTGTCGCTGTAATCGTGAAACATGACTACATTTATATGATGTGAAGCTTTCACGGCGGCTTTCATTAATAAAGTCTTCTCCGACTATCAGCCGTGTTAGATGGTGATTAATCACCATCTAACACGGCCGGAGAAGACTTTATTAATTACTACATTTCTCATGCCTCCTTCGCGAACAAGCAGTTTCTTTAAGAATCCCGTTACACATACCACGGAATCGCGTTGGGTCCCGTGTAAATGGCGGCGAAATTCGCTCCTGTTCCCTGAAACGTTTTTAAAAATTTCTAAATCAAACTTTCTGTGTCAATTCTTATGTGGTTTGCGAATGTTCGAACAGTCAGGATGAACTCTAAGACGTAACATAAGGACATAATGGGAAGATAAAAGTGAAGACAACTTGAAGCGTCATGAGTGCATTTTTCGAGAACATATATTTCTGCAGAAAAAAAAAAAATTACAAGTTTTATTAATCATGATTTCTTTTAAAACATACTTTTATTTACACTTTAATACGTGCTTTCTCTTTCTTCGGTTTTCCCATTGGTTCTTATTTTGAAGTGTAGTTATGTTACAGGATTTTTTTGTGAAGAGATGAATGGCTTTGTTACTTTACTGAACATATTTATTATGATACGTTTTTACAAATTTTCCATTTGGTCGTAGAAATAATGCGCAGGTACTATGTTTTGAATGTTGTAATTTTATCGTATTAATCAAAAGCGTGTTGTTTTGTGAAATGTAACAGACATTAAGCAATAGCGCACCACACCGTTTGAAAAGACAATCGATTTTAGAAACACTAAATGTCGATTTAGATAAGCCATTTGTGGCTGCT
>NW_019059626.1:545604-592553 GCF_000696155.1 Zootermopsis nevadensis
CAGATGCTAGTTCGGTGCAGAATAATACACAATGCGGCCTACCTGTTTTAGTGAAATTACAACTTGCAGGCGCTCACTGCAAGCTTTCAAATTTCACTCCAGGGATATATAACATGAATTGTCATGCTGCTCAAAAGCAGTACACGCAGCCAGTGCAGTACATAAAAATCACTAAGAATTATGAGAACGCGCAGTGTTACGTAAAGCTTTGCCTTTAGGGTCGCTTTATTTGACCGGTTTGAAACATCTCATAAAAGCATAAAGCACTTTATATAATTTTGTGCTCTTATATTCTACAATTATCACGTATTCTTTGCACGACGTATAAAATTAACGCGTATAGGGCTGATGTCTGTGTGTCCCCGTGATTCAACTCCAGAACCACTGGAGGGATTTCGATTAGATCTCGCATGCGCGTTTCACCAATGGAGACTGCCCTGAAATTGAACTCTTTAATTTCGTGTAGTCGGTAGTACCAACATGGCGGACGAACGAACTTGTGAGATGGAATCGACACTACTAAGTCCTTGCTTTATTTTTGTTGTTATAGTGGCTTGATCCACTTCCTTTCTCTTTCTCTACTTTTTCCCCTGTTTCTGTCTTTCTTCCTTTCTTTCTGCCTTCCCTTCTTTGCCTATTTGCCGGACTGTGGCCACTACTATCCTAAACAAATAAAATAATCTGAAATATATTTCTGCAATAGACCTAATATCACCTTAACATTGGAACAGCGGTAACTATAGAAACGCTTTGTACATTCAATTTACCTTGGCCGATAAGACGCGCGAACAGCCTGCCCTGTCTCACAACGAAATCATTGTTCTGAAGTTAACACGTCCCAGAAGACATGCAGCAAGTGATTGGTGAAATTGAGCAAAAAGAACAGAAACAGTAGCAAGGCATTGTTGAAACGACCTTCATGTTAGCTTCTTTTATTTTATGTCTAAAACACGTATTTATGATATTCGGACGACTTAACTGTTATGCGGTAGACGGTAAACATAACATCACTAGAGTTCTGGCGCCAGTGGAGTGGCAATTACAGCTACTGTCTGAACGTTTAATTCAGTGGTCAAAAATTTAATTACTAGCATAGAGGAGGAAAAATATCAGTCAATTAAACTAAAATACAGACCTGTAGGCATTTCACCATTCTTAGATAACCTTCTAGTTTAATTAACGCAAGCAGTTTTTTCTCAGTTTACTGTTATCTTCGTTTATAAACTTAACCTATGGCATTTTTTGTTTCTCCACATTGGTATTTTATATGTGTAAAGAGATTATAAAAATTGAATACAATATTTCTGTACAGTTATGATGTAGCTTATACACTTTAAACAGCTGACGCGAGAACACATATGATGCACGAATTTAAAAGATTAAAAGTGTTGTTATCGAAGCTGCAAAACGTATCCGAGTTACGACAAAAGTAGGAAGGTGTACTGCAGTTTTGAATACACAGATTATATATTTATGTTGTTTGCAACTCTGGATCAATCAGGATTCTTGATTTTGTATAATGTAGAAATAAATGCTGGCCGAGCTAATAAACAGTAAACATATTATTGCCCTGTACAGGGCCATAAGTAATTAGATGTGCTAAGGATATTACCCTGCATACACGTATAAATTATCTTATCTTTTTAAGCACGCCTCTTATCGCAAAATCTGTCGAATGGAAGTTGTGTAATCTGAAGAGCTGTACGTTTTATTTCATACACATATTATTTGGTGAGCAGTTTGTTTAATAAAGTTTTATGTGTGCGTCATATAAAGTAGGCGTAATAGTAAACCAATACTGACTAAAACGAATCTCGTATGACCACGTTTAATATTAACACTCTATACATGTAGTAAGAGAAACTTTCTAAATGGTGTGGGCCGTGGAACATGCTGAAACTGGTTTACATGCAGAGAGGCGAAAATTACACGACAATTATGTGTTCATTTGACGTCCTTTCATACCGCGTACTTTGTAATTGTTTCGGCTATAATAAAATACGTCGGTGTTTTTACACTATACATTAAGTCACTTTATTTACTTGTATTCTTCATCAATTAGTATGGTGATCAGATCAATGAGGATGAGATGGGCTACCTATGCAGCACGCATAAGGACGATAGGGCAGAAACATTTTAGTAAGAAACTGCGATTCATCGCCCTTATGACGGAGGCAGTATGATCTCAGAAACGTTGGTAAACATCGACCAGACTACACAGCGCAACAACCCAGAGGACAGAACTCTTCACAGCGTAGATAACTTAGAAAGAATCGCCCTGATGACGGAAGCAGTATGACCTCTGAAACGTTGGTAAACATCGACCAGAATACACAGCGCAACAACCCAGAAGACAGAAATCTTCATACTCACCGCTGTGAAAACCTCAAATCTTACATATTAAAACGGACCTTGTGTAAATATGAAAAAGGATTTGGACTATAAATGTCTGTCTCGGGATATGGCCGGATACCGGTCTATTAACACAACAATTTACCTTTTGGTTCCATATAAGATGGGTATTTCTTACACAGCTGGATTCATTTGCTTTATTAATACGTTAATTAGTGTAAAGAACACACAAATAAATGTACAAACTGCTGTGGTGTGGTGGTTGGATCCAAGCGGCGCTTTAATAAATTATTACTGGGTCACGGAAATAATAATACAAATCGATGCTTGTCTGCTGGCATGGCAACCTGTTGGAATCGACATGACGATCGATCCACTCGTTGGACACCTCTCAGCGCCACACAAATTAAAGGCATTCATATACGATTATAGTGAATGCGCTCTCGTCTTCTGGAGCAACAGGAAGTTAAGGAAGCACAAATTTGTCGTTGAGTGTGGATGTAAATGGAGACGAAATCTATTTGTTATGAAGTCTCCTTCAGTGGCGTGCAGGAAAGAAATCCCCTCGAAGGGAAGTTAACTCCAATATTAATTTAAGAAACTCCACATAAGCACTGGGACTTATTCACGTGCTTCGGCGTAACTCACAGAAAAACAAATATTTTACTCCACTGGGTTGCACCGACATTTACCGAATCGGAAGGTTGAAGGTACCTAAACACTGGAATTACAAATTTGAAACCAGGCCAATGCATGTGTGTTTGTCCGTTTTTACCTTCACTGTCCTGGGTCTCTGTGAAAACAGACTTGTTCCTCATCGAAGGAACTGGACCATCTGTTTGAACAGGATTAGACAACTTTTCTGTCACAGGGGACCAAAGAATCGTGCTGTTATGTCAAGAAAGAGGGGGCTTATAAATTTTGGCTTCTCATAAAAGAAATTAATTTTGCTTAAGAAGCAAGTATACTTGTAGGTACAGATGTTCATTAAATCATTCCAAGTTATTTAATATATGTGGATTTTACAAATGCGTTCTTTGCAGATTTGTTTACTTCGCTCACTTACTGCCGAGGCAAATCTTTTAACGGGACAGTTAAAACGTATCATGCCACTAAATGTCTAGTTCATTTACTTAAATCTTGTATAAGACAGCTTGCAATATTTACCTTATTTACCTTTGTCTTTTTCATTGCTACATCTTGTCGTTGTTCATAAAACGTAAATTTTAAATAAAACTTTCTTAATTTACAAAATAGTCGGTTCTTCCACAGTAGGAAGAAAATACAATAAATTCAAATAAATAGTTAAATTGCGCTGCAGGAATATACAATTTTAAAGCTGTTCAGTCTACACCTACACATTGTCCGAAGTTATTGTTTCTTGTAATTCATAAAACATTCAATATTTATGAAACTGTTACAAATAAAAATTGTTTATATTAACTAGTTTTATATTGCACGTTATACAAATGTTTTGATGATGAGTATTCTTTGTGGAAAATGATCAAGTTAATTCGAGTTTCATTTAGGCTATAAGTTGACCTATATGAACCAAGACTAAAATCACGCTGAACTCCAAGTACCAAATGTTCTTGAAATCTTATTATGGAATTTCTGAGCGAGATCGCATCCAGTCATAGTGTCAGTCTCTGGGCCGAGATTCCAACCCGGGACCTCAAGAATACAAATCAAGAGCGAGAACCACTCGACAGGACGTCCTCGGAACGTAATTTATATGCCCCACCCACGTGACGGACACACCTAACAACAGATCAAAGTCACGCAGTTTGTGTTGCACATCCCTAATTGTAGAATTTAATTAGGCATTGCGTGATCTGTCGCCGTGTCATTGCCCTGTGGTGTGCGTTCTTCCTGAAACTCGACCGACACGAGAGATGGAGGGAAGGGCGTATCGAGCACGAAGACCACTAGGAAAAGCATTTTATTCATATAAAAAAACCCACAAAGTTTCGTGCATTCGGTTTGTCACACTAGTCCTGTGTTTCAGTTTCGACAAACTTGGAACCTTCTACCGTATAAGGGTGTGGTCGGTCTCTTGGAACGAGAGCACAAATGTTCTCACTTCTACTTGAAGACATGGACCCAGTGCGATTATAGGCTAGTGAATAATTACAGTGATCATTGAAAAATATAAATATAGGCTTTCAAGCAAGATAGCATCCTGCTTAGTTAGCATAAAAAGCGGGCGAAATATTTTGTTTTTGAATTCGTAACATCAAGTAACAAAACCTGTACACGGGGGTAGCAACTGATTCATACGGCGCATGTGCTGTGGTCGAGGAGTACAGGCCTTCAGTTCTTGGACTCGCATATCGAGATCGACATGTGTTTCTCCTTTGCGGTGACAACAAATTAATTATACTTCTTCAGTAAATTAATCTGAAATAACATGTGCCTGTGAGTTGAGCTCTTCCAAGTCTGTCGTAGATCAACTCTATTTTTGAAGGTAAGATACCGCAGGAAACTTTCTGCTTTGGACTTTCTTCAGCTGTGTGAAAGAAAATTGCAATACGAAGAATTAACAAATTTGAATATGTAAGCATGATGTAACAATTCTGGCATTTTTTCTCTCTGTTATTGCTTCTAGATTTCTAATTCGTGAATGCTAACTCTGGCGATGTTTAATTACTTAAAGAGTGTAAAACTAGCGGAGCGGAGGGGCTAGGCCCCTCAGTATAAAATTTAATTAAAATCAGTCGCGCTTCTCGAGTTACGTGATGACACAGCATTAAAATCCCTGACATTTTATCTTCAGAACCTTACAAGAATGTGTACTGGACATAAAATTTCTTTCATTTTTCTATGCAACTTTTATTCTAAATATTTTTCGCTCCGATAATTATCAAATTACGCTCAAGATGTGTGCAGAATCGCATTCAAATTTTCATACAATTAAGTGGACGTTATTGGTGTCAAATATTAATCAAAACTGGAAAGTTACAGCGAAGTTTATTGAAACTCCACTATATAAAATTTCATAAAATTTCGTTTAGCAGAACTCGAGTTCTTCTAGTCGGAAAGACGGACTTACTGAATTTTATAGGCACATTTTTATAACTTCGTTGCGAACGCATCTAAAAGCAACTCATGAAAACAAACACAGTGCCGTGCTTCTGAAAAATTTATAATTGATCGTTAACTCTGAGAACATACGAAATTATTTTGACATAAAAATAATAGGGCTAGAAAAAAAGAAGAGAATCGACAAAACGGAATAACGAAGAGTTTCAGAATTTGTATTATTTACTAAATATTGGCAAGGTGATTAAAAATAAGGATTAAATGGAAAATATTAAACGTGAATGTAACGACACGCAATACCGAAATGTATATTAAATAGATAAATTGTTACTATATGAAGTGATTTTAATTGTCTCAGAGTAGGGTCCAATAGCGGGATTTTTTAAACATAGACTGGAATTTCTTGACCAAATGAACGCCCATCAGCTGCCCAGGGATCTTGTTTTATACAAAGCATTGTTAATAGTTCTGTTGCTTTTCCGTCATCGCCCAAAGTCGGAAAACTTTAATGACGACTGAAATTTACTGAACGCATTCAGAATTTATTTTCAGAGAATGGCAATAGTCCCCTAGGAGTTTACACCAACGCCTGTCAACCTAGACATCTTCCATTCACTAGACCGAAATTTAAAACAAACAAATGTTGGAAAACCAAACATTTTTACTTCTGGATGCATTTATCGTGTGAAGGTGAGACCAGTGTAGGATTTGTAGAATATACACAGCAAAGCTTAAAACTTCCAAGTTTTATCTTTACAGGGTGTTTCAATATATGTAGTATGAAAAAGAGTGTTTACTTCTGTCTTAAACAAGCAAACGCCGATCTGTGTACTTGAGTGGTTAGAGCTTCTGAGTCGTATTTGGAAGATGCGGGTTTCATTATTCAGTTGGCAGGTTGAGGAGTGAGCATTATTCTTTCTTACGCTGTCCAGACAAATGCACTGACAGTTCTCAACAACAGGGCACAACAGCGGGAGAAATTCCATTATTCCGTTCATCATTTACTTAGTGAAACATACGTTGTTTCAGAACCTCCAGATGAAGAAAGTAGAGCGTGATTTATTATGAGATGAGTGCGCGCTAGACAACGAAAACTTGGTTCCCAAATATGTACGTATGTCACTCCATCACGACCGACCCTGATGAAACGGGCAGAGACATAACCCTAAACTTCGGATTAAAATTCCGCATCGACTTGGCTGATCGCCCAAGAAGACTCTATTGCAATTGTACTCGTTAAAACTCCGGCCAGTTATTTGTTACGGCAGCGTTACTCTGTATTGTTACATCCTTAATCTGTTGCATTCCAGGAAGCCATGTCTGGAAATGCCAGTGCCCCGAACGGGGATGACACTGACCTTCAAGAGCAGGTTTCCCCTGTGACGCTTAGCGCCGATTGGAGCCGAGTGGCACGTCTGCTTCTGATCGCTAGCCTGGCCGTGATCGGCAGTGTCGGCAATATTTTTATGATCAGTTCAGTAATGATCGAGGACCATCTTAAGAAACGAGGTAGGAATTTAATTTTTTAGCCTGCCATAACTAGGTTACTTTAGTTTTAACAAACACCCGTGAAAACAGACAAACTGTAACTGGCAATTACAATGTTTTTTGTTTGTACATACTTGAATGCTGTCGTTGGAATGTAAGGGGTGAATACTGTAATAGACCTGACAGCATGGACTATACTGAGATTTAATAACAGGTGGGTGGGTCCAATCTTCACTTAAACTCGATCAGACGTTATAGAACGATATTTCGAGAACGACAACGAATGTACGACCGAGAGACAAAACGAGACATATGAAAATATATGATTTGTTTGATTCGTTGGATGAACTTTGTTGCCTAAATTTAGTTTTTATCGCAATACATTGACGTAAGGTTATTTCTGTTTCGCATTTATTCTCTTGAAAAAGTTCTTAAGCATAATTTTTGGGAACTATAGTCATTTATTATTTCTGGTGTTTGTACGTAAACGTATGTTTTATATGCGTACGCGCGCGCACACACACACAGATTTAAATCATTTCATTTCATTAACCATATCAACAGTTATAATAATTATTAATTTTTTCTACAAAATTATGTGCACTGTACAATAACTGTAAATCTTATATTTCAGGAAATGCATTCATTGTAAATGTGGCACTGGCAGATCTGCTCATCACAGGATTAGTGTTCCCAGCATCTACAGTAGTGCTGCTTGCTGGCTTGAAGGACACTCCTGGTGTATGCAACTTCCAGTGGTTCCTGGCTATCTTGTGCTGCCTCGTTACACTCATGACATTGGCTGCTACAGCTGCTGAAAATTATGCACGTCTCTGCCTGTCACAGGATTGCTATGCAATGCTCACTTCCACAAGAATCACAGTTGCTGTTCTCTCAATCTGGCTGCTCAGCGGGTTAACTGTCACCTTACAATTTGTGTACAATGTAGGACCTGGTTATTGCATCCGGCGTCGACTCACAGGAGATGTTTTACCTTACTATGTCATTGTGGGTGCCTTCTTTGTGTTCCTGCCTGCTTCCCTTACATTTGCTTGCTACCTTCGCATTACTCTCCGCATCCGAGTGGCCAAGTCACGGCCCAGCTTCAAACCGCCCATGTCATTTAGTTGGGACTATGCTCTCATGAAGACAAACCTCTACAGCTTTATGCTGTTTGTGGTATTTTGGCTCCCATTTGGCATTACATTAAGTGTAGGATCTGTGCATACCATTCCAAGCAGACTGTTCTACAACTTGGCATGGTTTGCACTCAGTAAGTCCTGTATCAACAATTTTTTGTACTGTCTAACTAACCGTCACTTCCGAAATGCATATGTTAATTTGTTCCATTACTGTTGTTGCAAGACAACAGTGTCCTTTTCAAGACGTCCCCGAGGAGCTTCAGAAGTTTCAGGGCCTGCAACGAGACCGACAGGAGATGTACGTGTGCACATCATCCCTGGTTATAACATGTACTCCTACACAAGTCCCCAGCGTGCACGTGAGGTGTGCAAAACAGCCACTCTCAAGCGTTCTGTAGGTTCCTGTCGGCCGAGTACTAGCCGTCCAAACGGCCGTGATGTGTATGAGTTGTGATGAGCCAGTTGGTGTACTATAAATCAGTATGAAGGATATGTCAGCTAGGTTTGGACATCCCCAGATACAATGCACTCAGATGTCTGCTGTATTTTATGGATATAAAAACAGCCGAAGCAGTTAGTTAATATCAGAAAACCAACCCAACATTATTTATAAATATTTATTAAAATGTGATTAACACAATACAGCATTGATCTAAACTAGGTTATTCAGAACCTAACAATTAGAAACAATTAGGCCTTTGTCTATATTCTCTGAGCTTTACAAACAGAAGATGAGTCCTCACTATATGAACTCTAACTACATTTTCATAATGTATTCTTATACCAGGACCTAAATATAATAGATATTTTAATAATTTCTTTCTGTAAACACACATTTTATTACTTAACTTTTCATAAAACAGATGTAGATCAAAGAAACATTATTTTATTGGATGTGCTTATGACTGTGTCCAAGATAACAGATATTACTATACCATTTTTGAAAAGTGATAATCATTATAGACATGTAATATAGACATAGCTTTCCCAATAGGGAAGTTCTGACATATGCTAGTCTCTGTATAGGTAAACGTAAGAGAACCCTGGGTCTTTTCTGAGTTGAGAGTAGCTTAGACACTGTGGTATTTATAAAGAAGTAAAGTTTAATAAAACAGATCAGTTATCACCCAACATTCAGAAATGTTTTCTATACTGGAAACAGTTTAAACATGACATTTTATACTCTCTATTCATAAATGTATAGCCTTCTGCATCAGAATTATCCAAATATCAATTATGGAGCTTTAGGTTATGACAGCAGATAAGTACCATAAGTCCATGGTTAAAAACTAAAATTGCACATTCTGTAGTACATGATTGGTTACATACTTAGTCATGCTAACAGCTCTTATCTCCATAATAAGGTCCTTCAGTCAGCAGTATTTTAAATAAACAAGGCAACATTTTGTAACTGCTTTGACATGATCAAACTCTCAATTTTTTGCAATAGCAACATAAACAAAAGTGCTAAATATTCTCAAAATGATTACCACAAATAATTAAAACAGTGGCATTTATTTTTTAAAACCCTCTTGGGCAATCAGCTGTTTCAATATTAAGTTAAAAACCAATGATTCTTACATTAGCTCTGTCTCCATCTGACTGTGAAGGACACAGAGCTAATACCTGAAACTTTAGGTTTTGACTCAACATTGATGCGGCTGATTGAGAGGATTTTATATCACTGATGGGCTGTGAATGTTTTAAATCATACACAGTGGCAATTATCATTAGGAATCATATGATTATGCATTCTCCTCAATTAAGATACATCAACTAAAACTCATCTCAAGATAATATCCATGGTCACTAAAAATCAATTTGAGTGCATACTTATAAAACAGTTCTTTACAAATAAGACACAAAAGCAGTAATGCATCTGAACATTCTAACCAATAATCTGTCCATTACTAATAACTAATACAAAAGTACAACAAATCTTCCATTTTATGTAATTCAGGGATTCTAAATTTGTCAACTCTATTATAAAATAATTCTTCATATGGAGGCTTTGGTGGTTATAAATGCAATAAAATGTATCCTGCCAGGATAGAAAGTAGTTAATGAGGAAGTCGTTGTTATAGACAGTTCATAAAGTTTACACTTTATATTCAATGACAATATACAGAACCCAGTAATATCAAAATAACACACTTAATGAACACCACAAAACACAAATTTAGCAGAACATGTGCTGTAAAAGAATAAGAACAAGAATGAAATGACCAGCACAAATTGTTAAAGGAAACAAGGATCCATCCAGATAAATTACAGCACAATACATTCAGTTTTATCAGTTTAGTTGCAAAGGGCTGAAAACTGCAGAAATAGAGGAGTTTATAAAAAATATTTTCATACAGATATTTATAGGTTGTATGTATATTGCATTAGTCACAGTAAACATTTGTAGTTATTTCTCAGAACACTTTATACAGTTGAGCTCGATACAGAGAGTAAATGTCCTGGAAAATTTATAGGACACGGTGACTGAGTAAGATGGTTACTACATTTCACAATACTATGCTTATTCAATCTCATGGAAACTGACCCTAATGAGTGATAAACAGAGAAATTTGCAGACATTGTAGTAGGTTACATGGGAGATTTAGTGAAAGTAAGCTCCAAAAACTCTACCCAGAAAAAAGAAAACTGACTGTTGAGCCTGTCTGTATAACTTCAATACTAATCAGCCAACATAATGTCTTACATTTTCTAACCATCCCCCAGAACTTGTAGTGAACTGTGATTCCCTGTAGGCTGTGATCCTTGCAGTGGTAAAATATAGCTCTTTAATCTCCCTCCAAACATAACTTTCTGCAGAAAGTTAAAGCTGCCTATGTATATTAAAGTTTTTAAAGTAAATGTTTTGATATTTTCATCCAGCAGTTGCAGGTACATAATTCTTTTCTTTCAAATAGAAGTACATAGTGATAAATAATCATAGTTTATCAGTAATTTGGAATAAGTTTTGTGTTTCAATCTGAGATTCACTATCACCTTCATTAATAATCTTTCATTAAACAATATGTGTAAAAACTTGATAAAACACATAACAAATACGATGGTGTGACAAAAAATACACTGTATGTGCTATTGTCCTTCTGTATTCCATCTCAAAAGAGGGCTTGACACAAATGCAGGTATGTATCAGTAAAGGACTAAGAAAGACTGAAGATTAAAAGGGAAATGACTTGGTAAGGTAAAATGTTTACATTATAAATTGTGCAAACCTTATACAGGCAAGGTTTATGCCAGTACTAGTACTAATAAAAGACAAAACATGCCTAAAATAAATTAGGCTTATTGTTAAATTAAAATATTGGTTTATTCAAAAGTATAACATTGTACGAGAAGGGATTTATTAGTTGGCTATTTTGTACAAGTGTGTCAACTGCAGAGGTTACTCAACAATGAATGAAATGAAAGAATAATTATGTATGGTAAACTGGAAAGAATCTGATAAGAAGGTATTACCTAGGAGGAACTGGGGCAAAAAACAAGCAGCTCATCTAATGTGAAACAATGCAGAATGAAATGCAGGAACAGACAGAGTGAACGGCATTGCCATCATTAAGGAGGCATGACATACCTAGCTGACATGGTAACAGTTAAAATAAGGTTCTTTAATTTTGTACTGATAATGTGTTGCTTAGCTGTTCTTCCACAGAAGGATCATGGTCAATGGTTGTAATTTATTACTATACAAGCATCCAGTTACAAGAAAAGTGATGTCAGTTATGGACAAAAGCCCAAAGTCTCCAAAACATTGGGCTTTTGTCCACAACTGACATGACTTGTTGCCCGCGAAGATTTCATCATAATAAAACTGTCAACAGCAGAAGGATGAACATAAATTAGGGACTGAACATGGTATTAAAAAGAGAATATTCATAGAAATACTGAGTTATCACTGACCTACATTAAATCATTCAAGAAGAGAAAATCATTAAGATATGGAAGCTGATGCCCTTGCTGACGATATAAATGTCATGTATAGCGCTCTTGACATAAACGAGAGCTTAAATATTAAAACATATTTTGTGATGAATGTGGAATTATGTTAAAATTTAATAACTGTAGACTTGTACTATGATTAATATTTTTATATGACTACACATATACTTGACCTAATTTTATACTTTGGGTAATTTTGTCCAGAAATTAAATCTGTTGTTGGTGACACTGTAGTATTTTAACACGGGTTGTTTAAGAACCACCAGTTCACAACGCATGATAGAAGTGCTATAGATTTGGTACTACAGTAGTTGACATCATACAGTGTGTACCATAGCGTGAGTGAGTCAAATATCATACATATGACACTGCTGAATTGTGATACACTCTTACCATTGATCCTATTGCTTTCAGAATTCTCAGAACATAAGGTTCATTTTTCCCATACAAAACAATAGTGTTATATATGAAAAAATCTCTACTGCAGGATTTTGTGACCAGATTGTGGTATGTTTCTCTCAGGTTATTTTATCATGTCTTGCAGGCTTTGTTACAAAAAGTACTGCACACTACTGAACATTTCAAAGAAATCAAATCATTGAGCAGAGATATCAAATTAATGAAGTTTTCCTGTGGTACTAGGAGAGTGATAAGCAACCATATTATCAGGAAAAAAGTTACCATGCAACTCTTTCTTTCATTACTTATGTATCTACAAAATAATTCTTGAAAGTGCTTCATCTGATTACATAATATTATCAGAGCAATCAAATCAAGGTGTATAAGATAAGCAAGGCATGTAACAAACATGGGGAAGTGAGAAATGCATACAAACTGTCAGACAACCTAAAGGGATGACTTGGAAGACTTTAGCATAGAAGGGAGGGAAACATTAAAAGGAATATTATAGAAACAGGATGCTAGGATGTAGACTGCATTCAACTGACTCAGGATAGGGTTAAATGGTAAGCTCTTGCGAACATGGTAATAAGCCCGCGAAGATTTCATCATAATAAAACTGTCAACAGCAGAAGGATGAACATAAATTAGGGACTGAACATGGTATTAAAAAGAGAATATTCATAGAAATACTGAGTTATCACTGACCTACATTAAATCATTCAAGAAGAGAAAATCATTAAGATATGGAAGCTGATGCCCTTGCTGACGATATAAATGTCATGTATAGCGCTCTTGACATAAACGAGAGCTTAAATATTAAAACATATTTTGTGATGAATGTGGAATTATGTTAAAATTTAATAACTGTAGACTTGTACTATGATTAATATTTTTATATGACTACACATATACTTGACCTAATTTTATACTTTGGGTAATTTTGTCCAGAAATTAAATCTGTTGTTGGTGACACTGTAGTATTTTAACACGGGTTGTTTAAGAACCACCAGTTCACAACGCATGATAGAAGTGCTATAGATTTGGTACTACAGTAGTTGACATCATACAGTGTGTACCATAGCGTGAGTGAGTCAAATATCATACATATGACACTGCTGAATTGTGATACACTCTTACCATTGATCCTATTGCTTTCAGAATTCTCAGAACATAAGGTTCATTTTTCCCATACAAAACAATAGTGTTATATATGAAAAAATCTCTACTGCAGGATTTTGTGACCAGATTGTGGTATGTTTCTCTCAGGTTATTTTATCATGTCTTGCAGGCTTTGTTACAAAAAGTACTGCACACTACTGAACATTTCAAAGAAATCAAATCATTGAGCAGAGATATCAAATTAATGAAGTTTTCCTGTGGTACTAGGAGAGTGATAAGCAACCATATTATCAGGAAAAAAGTTACCATGCAACTCTTTCTTTCATTACTTATGTATCTACAAAATAATTCTTGAAAGTGCTTCATCTGATTACATAATATTATCAGAGCAATCAAATCAAGGTGTATAAGATAAGCAAGGCATGTAACAAACATGGGGAAGTGAGAAATGCATACAAACTGTCAGACAACCTAAAGGGATGACTTGGAAGACTTTAGCATAGAAGGGAGGGAAACATTAAAAGGAATATTATAGAAACAGGATGCTAGGATGTAGACTGCATTCAACTGACTCAGGATAGGGTTAAATGGTAAGCTCTTGCGAACATGGTAATAAATCATTGGATCCATAAAAGAAGAGGAACTTCTTGATCAGATGGGAAGGTATCAGCCTCTCAAGGAGGACTGCTCCATAGGGTTCATTTTGTTACCTGAAGTTGACTAGTATTACACTGCTTTGAGAAACATTTCAATACAGTTTGGGTAGCCCTGTGCTGCTGTAGATTGCTCCTCGCAGATAAAGCAGCTCTTTCATTGGAACTTCTTCAAAACAAGGCTATCATCAGGAGAAATGATATGTATGTATATCAGAATGTACAGTCCCTCCCTCTTGGATGTGCAGCTCTCACTCTAACATTGTTTGTATGCCTTCTTTCCAGCTGTGATCTCTACCACCATGAACAGAGAATTTTTCTTAAACTGTTTTCTGATAAGGGACCACAAGTTTCATGGATGGCATTTATTTTGCTGGAAAATATGTGAGCTATTTTATGTGCAACAATAAATATTTGTAAACTATTCTTACTGTAAAGTGTAATTTCATAATTCACTAAGATGTATTTCTTATAACTTTGTATGTGAATTTTATGTATACAAATGGTAACATAACTTAAACTGCAATATTCATTGGTCAGTGAAAAATGTATTTAAGCTGATATGTCTTCACATGTGGGTTCATATTTTGATTAGTGTGCACAGTCTTTACAGTAAATCATTGGTAAAGCAAGAATGAGAACTGAGGTTACATGATACAGTTTTTCTTGTGTATAACAGATGAAAGGTGCTAGCTGCAACATGCTCCTTCCATGTAATTAATTGAACCAATTAACCATTTACCACCATTTTGATACACACTACACATCCAAGTGTTCAAGTGATCTGTATCAAAATGGTTTGGTATATATAAATATTGTCAGAGATGTTTAGTTTTATGTTTAATTTATTTAACTTTTATCATTGTTATTCATGTATCTAATAGACATTTAAAATATTGCCTTCAATTACGTTATAACCTAAGAAAATGTTAAGTTCAACAGCCACAGCAACTTTGAATTCACTACTACATATGAAATGTTCTCAGAAGTTACATAATTAGAAACAGGATTTAATTTTTGCAAAATAGAAGATTGGAGAATATTGTTGATGTGCAGGGAAATGATCTTTATTTGGTTTATTCATTTTTTATGGATGGGTTTAAGTACCTGACTAATCCATAACAAAACAGTAACCTCAGCCTAAAAAGAAATGGACCCATTTCAATAAAATATCATATTGTGAATTAACAGTAAATTATGAAGTAAACATTATATTTAAATGTAAGAAAATTGTGGTTGGTGAATAATATGAGGTCAGAAAGGACTCATGTGCATATATAATACAGCTTTTCCACTAACAGAGGTAAGAGTCTCCAGTGTTTCAGTCCTCACAATATATATACTTATTGAATGATTGAAGTGAAAGGAGATACCATCCAATTTTCCTCTTTTTGAGGGCTTCATTCCTTAAGGTTCTATTTTCTTTTGTTTTATAATTAACATGTTTATGCCTGGTTTAAGATTACATAGTACCACATTTCCTTTTTTCTTCCCTTTTTCCTACTTGATGCTTTGTTTTCATTTTCTTTAAATAAAACTTTAAATCTACAAAACATTAAAAGAAGATAGTAGCTGGCACAAACTTTGGCTTTTATTTATCTGCACTGTCTTAAATAACCTTCAGTCATATAATAACTTTTTAAGAATTGCTGGTAGCATTCTTTAAACATATTTATGATCAGTGGTAAGTCCAAGTGACTTACAAGTCACAATTATTATCTCAAGAGAAGAAATATTCATCACTGTATCAAAGAGCCTTATATATTTTAGACATCAGTTTTCTATGAGAATCTGGTCGTATCAAAATGTTTTATAATTGAAATACTGTACATTGTGCTACAGTTGACAGTTAATTTTAAGATATATTTACTTAACAGAATACTAACTATATTTGTACTGTAACTATCACCTGTTGAAGAGATTTTTTATTCAACTTATTTCACAAACTATAACTATATATACCATAAATATTTATAAATTCAATTATTTTATTCACCATCCAATTGGAGGTGCAAGCGGTATTCTAAATGGTCATATATAACACATATGCATTTTGTTGTATATGACATATGTTAACTGCTAATGTAAATACATTACAAAGACTTGCACATCGAGACACAAACTACAAGCAGTAATTTTATAGTAAGGATTCACATTGCTGTTGGAACAAGAAGAAACTAATGAGCATGACACTCATTTTGTTTCCTGTTTGTGGATTTCAGTGTTTAAGAAGAAGCAATGTACGATGCAACCATAAAAGGGAATTTAGTTGTATCATTTCTATTAGTATGGCATTTGAGCAATGACAAAAATGTTGTTTTAACAGTTGGTAGTAATTATACGTTATTTGTGACATAAAAGTCCAGGAAAAAATAATTCTTAAATGGGTGAGTGATCTCCAAAGTATTACACAAATGGGTATTTTTAGCTGTTTCACATAGAGTGAAAAGTAGGGAAACCAGTCTGGTCTCCATACTTTGAGGGGTAAAGAAACAATATGATATACAGGGACAGCAAACAGAACTGTATTGCTGATGCCCCTTGTCAGCATTGCAGAATGTGGTATCTGGAAGTGACTTGAATGCTAGCGAAAGAGTGATGTTGGAGCTGGATGAACCTGTTTTTATACTTAATAGACACTAGACCTTTTAATGTTTGCACCACCAACCTGTTTTAAGATATTTATTATCATACTTATATTCATTTAATGGTGCGGCTGTAGCCCCTATCTTGATATTCTGCATGACTGACATGTTGGAATTGCTGAGACGGAGATTTAAAACTATAAAATCAGCACCTTTCAAAATAATTATGGAGATGTAAGCACACATGCATGAACACATATAAACACAAAACCAGCAAACAGAGCACTATAATGATACATTTCCAATATAATGTCCCATATGCTATCTAACTATAAACCAGGCTGAAAATTTTCCTAGCTTGATTGTTTTGTTTATCTTATATATAGATCAATATAATGTGTCCAAAAAATTACATTATAATAAAAGGTGAATCCAGGATGAACAAAACTGATCTAGTAAAAGCTGGCTTCAGCCTCTTAGGTAAAATAAGTTTCAACTACCATAATTTATAAGCACTTTCATCATCCCCTAGCATATGAAATTTCATGTTACCACTTTATCATAAAATTAATACTTTATGCAGCCATCATATGTTTATACCTTATATTTGATAGAAAGAATTATAATAAAAAGTGCTTATTTTCCAATATCTATTATATTACAATCTTACAAAATTCTCCACTAAATTTCATTAATACTGCTCCAATGTGGAAATAAGGTACAAATGCCATGTTGGAATTTTAAGGATGGCACCATGGTGACCTTTAGTGTCTTCATCTTTGCACCAAATTACATGCAAGTCACAATTTGTTTAATCTGCTCCTTTCAGAATCTAGTTTAAAGGGCTGTATTTTAGTAACTAGAGAAGTATAATTAGACTTTATCATGCTGTGTGACATTAAGTGCAGCAAACATCCAGTATATATCATGGCATATATTGAAGACATCGACTAAAGGCTGATGATGTCAAACAAAGAACTGGTTTGGAGGAAAACACTTGTGCCTGTTTCAGAATGTTTGTCTTTATTGTGAATATTGACATGTTAATTGTATCTTAAACACAATGTCTTCATATAAGGTATTACAGATTTCAAGTAGAGACACTTTTAGGGTGGAGGTGAAAGCTTAGTTACAAGATAATGTTCCATGTTACATTATGTTTCTTCCTTACTGTTTATGATTAGGCATGGCTCAAACTTTACAGCTGTCATCATAACAGTGTGGTAAATTTGTGTTCTCTTTGTCCTGTTCAATTTATGTTGGTGTTTCATCTATAATTATAATGAGTAATACTGCTGACAGTTTCTGATGATAAACTAAAAAAAGGGTAGATAAATGGAAATATGTTTTTTTTCTGCCTAAATGCTGAAGGTTTCATAATATGATTACTGTCTCACAAAACAGTGAATGAGAACAAATTAAAAAAATTAGTCACTTTTTAGAAAGTAACTTCTGCTTATAATCTGATGTTGGTTTCTTTTGCAGTCTAGTTTAATTCTGTAACAGCATTTTAGTGCAGAACTAATATAATTAATCAGCATTAATAGGAATTTATGCTTTTTAGCTTCTGTTGTATTCTTTAATTTAGATTTACATATGAACAACTTGCAGCCAAACTGAGAGAGCTTGAATCCAATCACTGACACTAGCATACAGAACACTGGCCTCAGATAACATTCAGCTATCATCCCAAGTGACTGACTTATTTCATGTGGTTAAGTTGGTGTTATTGAAAAATTACTAATAATATTTCAAGTGTTTATCAGGCTTGCAGAAAGCTGCAATGTCCAACTGGAAATGCACATCTTCTAATTGGTAACCAACTGTGGTTCTGCTCCATAGGAACACATTTTATAAAGTGTACTAAAGCATTACTTTTAAGGACACTGTACTACCAATGTGAATACTTACTTAGAAGGCCATATGTATAATACTCCAATATCTGTGTAAGAACAATGTGCTGTTTACATAAAACAGTTCTTAAACATTATCCTACACATCTTCAACGTTGTTGTCTTACTGTAATTAATGTATTATATGTAGATTTTGTAACATTGTAATAAAAATAATGGAGAAAAATAATACATTTAAATTAATGAGAATGATATTATAGCATGTTTCCCAATTTTAATACTTTTTATTTGTATTATTTGTCAGATGCAATAAACAGGAAACAAGATTCATACATGACACTTCAATAAAACCACTTTTCTGTTCCTACTTTAGAATCATTTGATTGGGCATACCTACAACAAGGCCTCCAAATTACACAATCCTCAGGTAACTTTCGATCCATACATAAGAAAGCATATACATTAACACAAGATCAATTATATCGCTATTGTTAAATGTTAAAATTTAAAAGAATTGTTTGATATTCAACTAAACATGAATAGCTTGAATGTTTGAGGACAAAGCAACCAACCAAAATTGGAGAAACAAAAGTTTTATTATGCATCTGTGTGTATTCTGAAAATTGTGTATGACCCCTTACGAATATTGATAATGATATATAATATAAATCTAAAATATTTAGCACATAAATGGCCAAAATACAGCCTTTGAAACAAAGTAAGTGATAAAAATTAAATACAGCCTCCACGGTTATAAGAAATTTCAGCAGGTATAAAAGAGCCCCATAAAAATCTATGAATTTGGCATCTCTGAGATTGCCAATATAAATGACTAAACTGGAAAGAATTTTAAGAAAGATGATAAAAATATCTTGCAGCCTACAAGAAATATTTTCTTACAATGTGAAAACATGGTTGCTTCACACAGTTCTGGACAGTGGGTTCAGCCCTGCTTGTAATACTGAAACAAGAATAATATGATGATCTGTAGTGAACATGTCAGTGTAGTAGAAAATGATCTGGACTTTCTCAGTAAGTTTATCACAGATGATGGAACCTAGTGTTTTCTATTAAGATCCCAAAACTAAAGACAGTTCTCCAAGTAGGTATCATCATTGTCACAAGCATGAAGATGTGATAGTTTGCGCAGAAGCGAAGGTGATGTTGGAAAGTCTTTTTGATGGCTGGGAATTATGCTTTAGTTTGTTCCTGAGTGTGATACAGCACGCAAGCAGAAGTACACAGATGGGCTCTGACTTCATCTGTGGGAGGCAACTCAAGACTAGGTGCTCCTTCATTAAAATTCTCCAGCACACTGACTGCTGCCTATGCAGCAACAGCTCTCACTGCATGAAACTGGTGTTTTCCTCATCTACCAAAATCTCCTAATCGCCAATCCCAAAATTTGTAACTCTTCCTGCAGACAAAGAACCAGCTTAAGGTCTGTCAATTCATGGTTGCAATGGAGCTTGATGTATGTAGGACTTCAGGTTTTCATTGCACTAATGATGATTATGTTCTTTTGGGTTTTAGCATTATGTAATTTCATGGGTTGATGCCAATGTTTTGTTTATAAAGAGGGCATCACCACTTCAGACCTGAAGATGGAGACAATATTTAATATTTTCTAAAACAATGTCATCTACCTATGAGTCTACATGACACCAAACATCATCAAACTTCAATTAGCTTTGAAGACTGTGCTGCAGGTTGAGCATGGTGGTTTCCAGAAATATGTTGTGAGTATATACACAGATGGGTTCAAAGAAGCCATTCCAAGATCTATTTCGCATTTGCACAGACATGTATGTAAATGAAATGGGCACCCAATTGAATCTTGACCAAAATCATTTCTGATCTTTTGTGCATCTTCGTTCACTTAATTCACTAGCAGCCACATACCTCCCGTGAAGTACAGTATCCTACACAACAGGATCTTATAATTTCCTTTTCAGCAAGACCTCCCTACAGATCCCAGGTCATAGAGTCACTGGGTCTTTGAGAAGAATTAACTTCTTAAACTAAGCAGACAATGGTATTTCAGGCCCCCTGATCAGGTCCTCACTAGATTCGGGTAGTGCTTTATATCCATAATCTACGTATATGTAAAGCAAGTTTTGTATTTATATTTAAAATTCTAAGGTTTATGTATATTAATTTGTAAAATTATTTTTCATACTTGTATAGTAGAATCTGAAATTTATGTACATTGATATGTGAAATACGTTCTTGTACTTGTGTTGAAAGTTCTGAAGTGTATGTATATTGAAGATTTCCGTCTTCTGGGTTGTTGCGCTGTGTAGTCTGGTTGATGTTAACCAACGTTTCACAACCCAGAAGACGGAAATCTTCATACTCACCGCTGTGAAAACCTCAAGTCTTGTATGTATATTGTATGAAATGACATGTTCTACATCCTTTGGTTGAGTCCTAAGAAGGATCTATGGAATGTAAATAAACTCTACTCAACTCTACTCCAGGTATCCACGTTGCCATACGTCCCTGGTATTACATTCGCTCTTCCTTGTTTTAAGCTTCCTTCAGCCACTTCCCGACACTTGGTCTTTTTCATTAAATACTGAATCATTGGTATGTATATCAGATCAGTGTGATTATTCACCAGCTTTCTTCTTTTCTCATCAGCAGAAACAAAGAACCTCATCACCGCACATGGAATGTATAATTTTAGATTGTTAGGTTTGGTTATGTTATGGTAGTTAATTTAAAGCTATAATGCAACAGTTGGTAATACAACAACTGTGGGTTGAGTGTATTTCTGATGAAGTTGATTTTAGAAGGCTGTGGGAGAGGTAAAGAGGGTAAGTTACACCCGATTTTTTAATTATCTCGTACCTTACTGCTCAAGACAGTCTGTTGTACTTGGGATGACAGGCATAGGTGTAGTCTCGTTTCACCTGGGCTTTTTTTTACCAAGTTGTTTGATCTTCCTTCCCCCAGGCCCCAACGATAAATGTGAAGATAATAACTTGAATATGATTTGCAAATCGGTTTAACTCAATCTGTATGTCCCAGGTTTCAAACTTCAGGCTTTCATTAATAAATCCGTAACACTGAAGCATTAAATCGTCTTGTTCTCACGAAACAAACTGGTTTTAATACTGCATTAGCTCGTAATTCAGACTACTACATCCCATTTTTAAAAAACGGGGTGTTGGACAAACTGCTCGAAAATAATTTTGTCAGAAATCCACAGGATTCATTTACTGAACTTCTCTCGTAAGGCACTATTAAGATTATCGATTTACACTAGGAGCATTGTGCACTTTAAACTTATGTAATAAAATAAATTGAAACTGAACAAATTAAAGATCGGCGACATGTGTTTTAGCGTAAAGGTTTAAAAATCTGTATTACACCAGAGTACAGGAAATATGCCTTTATTTTGTCTGTTGTATGAATGGTTTATACATTTTAGTAATTTTCCAAGATATTTATAGTAGAAGTTTCAGGTACAATAAATGTGTATCTATAGAAGGCCGTGTAACCTTCTCCTATAATTTAAACAATTATTTTAAAAGAAACTACACTTATTACGCACATTTATGAAACACGTGTCAAGAAGATACTGTACACCTTCACCAAAAGCATGTTTCGAGGTTTATTACCCTAATGTTTTTCTGCTGTAAACATACAAAATCCAGAACATCCATATTGAACTTGGTGACCCTGGCGGCATCTATGGAAACCGCACCAACTGAACCAACGATTTTAGCCAATGGAATTACGAGCTCCAGGCCCATCATCGGGAGCTCACGTCCCCGAATGTGACATGGCGTCTGAGAAGGAAGTTTACTGTTAAATAGACGTTCATGTTGTTTTTATGACATTAAATCAACAAGAAGGCTGCTATAGGAGCCACACATCTTTTATAGACACTTGCATTGATGGTAATGCATGCAAGGAAACCTCAGAGGATTAGCGATGGGTACGCACTAAGCTCTAAAAATTGAAATCCGTAATCGTCTGACACAACCTCTTCGCCATATTCCGTAATTTGGATATGGAGGTCGACAATTTAAATGCCAATTTTTGTACTGGAAAGTGTTTATTCTTAATAATATTGTATTTTGTATCATTCTAGGTACTTCGAAAAACACCAAGCCCATCCGTATCAGGTAAACAACGCACGGAATTAACTGCTACAGGAATTAAAAAGGGGACTGTTGAAACAAATGACTGTCACAGAAAAGGCAAAGGCCTTTATTTTGGAGGAACATTGATTATTTTTATTTGTTGAACATACTGAAACATTCTATATTTGAATATTGATCGGATAATGCGAAACAGCATGTACTGACAGCAATTAATCGTACAATGCTTCATTTTGTGTAGTTGTAAATGTTATTAGTATACAATTTCTAGGCAAGCAGAATATTGTGTGTTTATCTTTAAATGTTTCTTTTAAAGCAGTCAGGAGGCAGTCATATAATGAAGCATGGTAATGTCAGAAACTATTCTTCAAAACATACTTCCTACTGTTCATGATTAACATAATAGGTCCAAAATTGTGCATAATGGAATTTTAAAATTTCATTTGTTTCTAACCAAATACTATTTCAGAATTCAAAATATAGCAGTTCAAAAGGAAACTATGATGGACGTTATAACCATGAAAGAATGCGAGACTCGCCCAATGGAAATTCCTATCGATCGGACAGTCCAGATTCACAGAGCCCACGGGAACGAAACTATCAAACTAAGAGTTCATATTTGCAGAAAATTCGTGAGAAGGAGAGAGAAAACAGAGACTATAAATCCAGAGAAAAATATTCTGGTAAGGATTGTGTGCTAATTAATCATAGTTTCAGATTTCATGCCTTAGTGCTGTATTTAAATTGATTTGTTCAAACTGTAGGTTTTTGAGGTTTCTAATTGTGACAGCTGTTTACTGAAGGGAAACAGTTTGTAGAATATGCTGAATGATCTTGGTGTCTGCTATTTTTGTGTCTTTTTTAGAGTTTGAATTGTATAGCCCCAATGTAGCTAGCGGGCATTGTATAATGAGAAACATACATGCATGTTCTTAAACTTTGAATTGTATAAAAGTATCACTTTTGTGCTCATTGGAAGAAGTACACTGCCCTTCATATCCACTACATCATGATAACTATGACCTTCAATTTTGTGTGCCATAAACATAAAATTATATGCATGTCACATCTGTGATCATAACTGCCAAATAATGGTATAATATACAAGCACAATTATGAATAAAGATGAATTATAAAAGAAATCTGACAAAAGTAGTTTCTATATGTGTGAAAAAGCAGGTTGTATCACTTGTATAGTGTTGTGTTTACATAAGAATTGCCACAGAAAGAGGGATGGGTGGACAGATGGATTACCATTTTGTAAATTTGTCACTGGATTTCCATTTCTGCAGCCATTCATAATCATTGTATCACAGAGCCAACTCAACACTTATAGGTATTAATTAATAGTTTGCTGTTTTGGAGTATACTCATTGTTCATAACAGCCTTTTGATTAAAGATGACAGCTTTGCTGTGCACTTGGCATGATTGTTTGGCCACGGTAGTGATAGAACTTAGTTTTGGATCATAGCTATAGCTCCCTATTTTGACAGTTCTCAGTAGGTTTCATTGAGTTTTGTACATCCAGGCAAATCAGCAGAATCATCATACTTATTGTTCAGACTTCATATACATTATCAGGTTCCAATATACATTTTCATATACATATGGGAATTGCCAATTCTAGACCTTTGTTTTAGTCTGCAGTTATAGTAAATTGTAGGACATTAATGATATTTACAATTTACTTTCACCCACATTAATTACATGAAAGTTCATTCTCTTTATGTTTTTGTAAATGCATGGAAATATGTCAGATTGTTATTTTATTTATTTAGTGTTCTGTCTGACGACAGGTCCATATGAACAGGATCCTTCCATCCTTTTCTCGGACTGGGACCTGTTCATATACGTTCTTGGCAGATGATCCAGAAGTGGTTTGCCATTGCCTTCTTCTGAAATTAGATTTCCATGTTATCTAGTAGCTAATATTCTAATAGAGATGTCTTTCAACCCCCATTTACTTTTTTGGAAGTTAAAGTTTTTCCTGTGAAGGCATTGATGTACTTGGCTGCAAGTTTAAAGATCCATTCCACAAATGTTCTTCAATTATATTCATGAAAAAAGTTTGATTCTAGTTTATTTCAATGTACTTTTTCTTGTTCTTACCAGATACCTGGTTATTTCAAATTGGTTCTCATAGCAAATTAATATTACAATATTTGCCACTGATTTCTTCTATTTGGTCTTAATATAATTGTTGCAAAATTTAAATAATGTACAATTGGAACTGTGTAAAACCAGATCTTTTGTTGTATGTAGAGTTATAGAGTTATAGCTGTTGGTTTTATATCTTGTTTCAACAGACTGTGCAAGATCACCAAAAGATAAGCGGAGTCGGGAGAGTCGAGATTCAGAACATAGGACAAATCATGACAGGAGTAGTACAGAAGTAAGTGTCTTGCTTTTCTTGTTTCTTTGCAGGTGTTCTGTATAACTTATTGTGGTACCTACTATATTTTTGTCACAGCCTTCAATGTTTTCATTCTTAAAAGTTAGCAGTTATAGGACTGGAATTGTGTAATTTTGTCAAAGTAACTAACTCTCTGGAGGGGTTTACATCTTGAGAAGCTCTTCCAAGTGGTCTCTTCCCTATGGGTTTTCCAAATTTTGTATGCATTGCAAATCTTTCCCATGAGTGCTATATGCCATGCACTTCTAATTCTCCTTGATTTGTTTATCCTAATAATATTTGGAGAAGAGAACAAATTATGGAGCTCTTCATTATGCCATTTTCTTTAGCCTCCTGTCACTTCATCCCTCTTTGGCTAAAATATTCTGCTCAGCATTCTGTTCTCAAACATCCTGAAGCTCTGTTTAGCTCTTAATCATTTGAGTGCTACACACTTATGCAACTGCATCCATTCCCATGCTACCAGTGCTACACACTACTATACAAGCATATGACATGCAAGCTTCATCACATTAATATTGAGCTCGGACAGATCAGACTACTGAAGTAATATAGTGTGACATCTGTGGAAGAGTTAAAGAATCTTTTAGTTGGAAGGATAAACATTTTGTAATTAAAAAATAGGCTTGTTGGTTAGGAATTGTAAACATAACATATATTAATAATGACAGTGATACTGTATGCAAGAATGTAGTCGTAGAGAAAAAGATGTCTACAAGCATTCTCAGTCAGGACCTTGTGAATAAAATACAAACCCGGACTGTTACTTTCAGATCAGGAGTTCAGTTGAAGCTTGAGTTTATTTTAAAAAAAATTATACCTTTTAATAAACAGGTCGATAGTGTGTGTAGGATATACTAACATCAAAGAAAGATGCAGTGATATAGATTGAAAGAATCTGTTTGCAAGTATAAGGGAAAAGAGGTTTTATTGTGATATGAAATTTGAGTGGGTTAGTTAAGCATACACATTTTGCTGTAAATGAAAAGAGAGAAGTGGGTTACATGGTTTAAAGCTGGTGCTTGGAAACAGAGGGATAGGGAAGGATTTGAGAGATGTTCTCTATGTATGAGGGAAGATAAATGTATATGTATTATTAAACTATTTGGAGACAAATTAGAGAGAGCTCTTTTTAAGCAGAAAATGGTTTATTGCTGTGAAAAAGATAGCTTACAAGAAAATTTTGCCAGTGCTGTAGAATTAAGATATGTAGAAAAATAATTATATGAAGTAGGTTTAAATTGAAAAATAAAATTAGTATGACAAAAGTGGGAATGGGAGCGTAGGTTTCTAGTTATAAGTATAAAGATTGTACTGAATGTCTTGGTTGAGTGCTTAGCACCCCTATTTGATATTTGGGATGTTCTGGGTTCAAATCTTGTCCTGGGGACCAGCTATCTTAACTGAGATTTTTTGTGGTTTTCCTCAGCCCGTCCAAGCAAAAGTTGGTAGAGTACCTTGTGCTTACATAAGTAGACATCCCTTCCTTAATTAAAATTTTTAGCACAATTGTAGAGTGAACTAATATTAACCTTTTGCCCATTCCATTTATAAATTGGTTTGTGATGATATAAGATGAGGTATCTTCTAGTTATTTAAATTTTAAATGAGATATCCATATATTTTACTACATTAGAAGGGGCAGACCCTATTTAGTTGTGTGGTCACATCTGAAAGTTGCAAAATGTGTATATTAGTTTTACCATATGTGTCTGACATCAGTTGCATGTAACAACTTGAGAACTGCTGAATGAATTTTCATTAAATTTGATATCAGGGAGTTCTGCAAAAGAATTGTAGAACCATTCCAGTTTTTGTTAAAAAATGATATCAATAGCGGGTACTTTATATGAAGACCAGTTTGCAGATGTGTTCTGGGGTAAATCTCCAGCCAGACATCCTCACCCACACAGCCACATGGGGATATCTCCAGATATGTCAGCTAGCCAGGCACCTTGTTTGTGGAAAGGTCATTGACCACACAGTTTTCCACTGGCATCATACTTACAGTCAAAGGCCTTTTTTTACAGAATAAAGAGCCTTCCATAAATACTTCAGCTGCATAAGTGGACATTTTCAAAGTGATAATCTAGAAGCAGTCATAGAGCAAATGCACTGAAATTGTTATGCTGTGTGTACATTTTCTGACTTGATAATTTTCTATGCTGTGTTAAGTTAGGAGGAGCAAAGGTTACTATTTACTACAGCTACATCTGAAGGTAATAACATTGGGTTCTTGTCTGAGAATGGTCTTATCTCTGTGTACTTTGAGTGTTTTGTATTCCCATTCATTTGTTCAGTATATTGTTTGCAGTAGGTGTAGATGTATTTTTTATAAGAGGCAAACTGTATTTCATTTCTTTTTAAGTTCAGTTTTCTAATTAGTGTTATGTTTTATTTCTAGAAAATTATTCTTCACCCCATTAAATTAACGGCACAGAATGCATCGTCTCGGGACTCTCAACGGAAGCCCCTTCACAATTCTTGTCAGGTATGATAATGGTTCATAAAATAACTGCACAGAGGTGGGAAATGAAAGTTTGGGTTCAGTGGTTTTTGATCCTGCAAAATGTGTAATTTCATATTAACTTTTCAGGCATTGTGTGTTCTGTCTTTTTTATGGGGGCGGGGGGGGGGGGGGGGGGGGCATAGCTCCAGTTAATGGCGCTAGAGTTGGTTAACATCCTGCAAGCATAATTGTAGCTTCTGATGTGTGATTACTCTGAAGTTAGCTTTTTATGTTATTTTGTTTCTTAGCTTAGTCTGCTGTGTATTATGCAGTTTTGTTTTATTTTTATTTGCTTGTTTGATAAGATGTGATTGTAACATAAAAGGGAACAAAAACTATTTTCTTAGAAGAGGAGCTCAACATAATATGAGACCTGGCAAATCCATGGAGATTACCAGCCCTGGATATATTGGTCAGAAAACATAATGTAATTGAAGAAAATTCAAATCAAATGTGAATGATGTCAGATTATTTTTGCAGAAATAAATACAGGTAAACCTCGATTCACGCTGGGGTTGCGTTCTTGGATGAACCGGCGTAAATTGAAACTCTTTTTATAATGTAAATCAATGGGAAGTCAATGACATGCGTTCCCAGCACCCAAACATTGATGACTTAAGTTCCTCAAAAATTGACTTTGCCTTATCCGTGATAGCAATTTCAGTCAAGGGAATGTTTTTTTGATTCATGTCATCCACCCATAGCAACAGTATTTTCTCCATTCTTTCTAAAAGTTTACTTCTGCTATAACTCACTTGCGTTGCACTTACTCTCATAGCCTGTTGCATTGACTGTTTTATTTTATACTGTTTTATTGTGCAGGAAAAACGTGAGGAAAGGGACCGCATTGCACGAGTGGGAGACTGGTCAGAACACATTAGTTCATCAGGGAAGAAGTACTACTACAATTGCAAGACAGAGGTATCACAGTGGGAGAAACCTCGGGAGTGGATGGAACGTGAACGCATTAGAGATAAGGCCAGAGATAGGGAAGTTGATAGAAACTATAGCAGCAGTTCCAGTCGTTCCTGTGAGTGAAGAATGTATGATAATTAATACTGCCCACAGACAGTTGTTGGTTTTACTTTTATTACAGCCTGTTGTTTGTTTTATAGCACATGATAAACATTCCAGTTCTCGGCCCTCAATAAGTAATTTAAGGGACCCTGCTCCAAAGTCAGCATCTTCACGGCAAGCAGACAAGAGGGATGTGTACTGGAACAACCAGTCAAGTGGAAGCAGGGATGAGACTGATGCACATGATCGGAGGAAACATCTTGATGGTGAGATAATATTGCTTTTTAGTCAGTTTGAGTTACTATATTTACCTCCTCAGTGCCATCTGTTGTAATTTTAATTTTAATTAATCATATGGTGGTAAGTAGCTCCCAATGCTAGTTTGATCAAAATACAATAAGCAGTAAATAGATTAAAATAAAATTTCATTTATATTACTCCATTAAGGTTCATCCCCTCTTACAATGACATCTTTTGTTGAAGTCATGTTACAAAATACACCCACAATTTTCTTTTTCACTCATCCTCCTTATGCAGAGAACCATGTCATATAATAGGCTACTGGTCAGATATGTTACCAGAGTTGTAATCTGTATGTAACAGCCAGTGCTTGCGTTTCCTACTCTGTCTTCTAAATGGAGCTTTTTAGTAAAAGAAAATTGGTTCTTTCAGTATTAAGATGATGATTGTCTTCTAGGGTGTAACACTATGTAGTCTTTGTCATTTCATCTGACATAGAGGGCTTACCCATTTCTATGACACTGTTAGTCACATGCCCCTGTTGCATGCTTTTGCAGTTGTTTTGAAGGCTGGAGAGGACAATCCCCGCACATATTCTTTCTCAGTACTGTACATTCAGTATCCTGTGCAAAATGTGTTTGCTGGTAAATAAGATATCAAAATGCAGCATTAGTTAGCAGTACATTCAGGTACATTTGAAATAACTCTGTACACCAAAAAGATTATTTCTTCACCAGAGCCATTTGTAGTACTTTTTATGTAGTTCAAAGCAAATTTGAGGTACATATTTTCCAAAAAATGATTGTGCTTTGTCAGATAAATTGCTTTAGGCTGTTGTGACTGTAATATCTTACATTCTTCCTACAAAGCAACGTACAGATATGAAGTGCAAACAGTATTGCATGCTAGCTATGATACAGAGGTTAACCATCCGTATTATATATAGTAAATTTGTTTGTTTTACAGGTGAGTCTCAGGCACAAGACATGGACATCTCTCCAGGTGACAGCACTCCCACATCAGAAACATCATATACACACACACCTACTAGCAGAGGAACATCCCACCAACAGCAGCAACCACCACCCCAAGTTCAGCCTCAAACACAACAACAGCAAGCACCACCACAGATGTCGTCAGAGCATCACAACTCTAACACAACGGGACCAGTGCTGCTTGCAACTGCCCTCCCACATCTAGTATCACATCCACCCCATCCACACATCTCCACATCCACTAGCACCACTTCCATGGCTCGAGGTAATAACCTGTATCAACAGCCTGGTAAGTCCAGTACTCAGCAAATCCCCTCTCCTGTCCAGCAGTCCTCCACATCTTCAGCCCCCTCCATGGTTCCTGCACCACTCCAGGTTTCTGTAGCTGCACCAGGCCCAGGGCCAGGTCCTCCTGTGACACTCGCCAACTTGCCCCGTCTGCTTTCTCAGATTACGGGTGCCAAGAATCTGGAACAGTCTGAATTGTCACCCCAGAAAGCCCTACAGACCCTTCAAACAGCCCTGCTTCTATCTAGGCAGGTGTCTCTTGAACCAGGAGCTGCAGGAACAGTGGGAGGGGGAGTGAGTGCTGGCCTTAATAACCAGCATCCTTCTCAACCACTGCAACCACTGAAAGTGGACACAACTAACACTACATCAATAGGAGAGGGCCCTCCCACGCCAACACATTCTGAAAGTCAGGACTGCGTGGATGCAAGAAAATGTAAGTAGATATCTTGAAGTTTTGGTTTTGTGTTCTGCCCAAACCTTTTGTCACAATTGCTGAACTTTTTTTTTCCCCCACGGCTCGTACATTTTCTGTGCTTTGTGCGTCAGATAGCTGCGAGATCTTTGCTTTCTATCAGCACTTACAAATTCACTATCTTTTTTCCCACTGCAAGCAGTACTTCAGCATGAGGTCAGCTAGTCTGGCTGTCACTAAGATACTTTTGTGATAACAAACATTAAATTCCCACCGTAATGTTTTATTGTTCTAGACATTATAACCTCAAAACATGATTTCTCGTAATTTACTCCATAGTTTTCCACCCATTTCTTTGTCTTTCGCGCAGTGGTCTGATCTGGAGATAGTGTGAGTTTGTCCTCACCTAGTAACCTAAGCTACTCATCCAAGATTTTTTTAAATCTAAAATTGTCAATGTGGTGAAGTAATACAAAGATGTTTCATACAGAATGTTCAGATGTGTTTATGAAAGATTGCAAGGGTAAGTCAGAAAGTATCTGCAAAGTGTTTGTTTTTGTGATTGGCCCCACTGTTGAATGTCACAACCACAGAATCTCCATGTGGTGATGTATTTGATCTTAACCATTCAGTTGTCTTGCGTGATCAGCATAGTTGTCACATGGAACAAAGAACGTAGTATGCATTGATTAGGTTTTGTGGACTGAGCGTGTCGGAGGTACAGAACTTCTGTACAGACTATCAGCACAGTATGGTGACAGTGAAGCGTGCTCAAATGGATTGACATGTTTATGGTGGCTGAAGTGGTGAATGATGATAAGAGTCCCCATCTGCATTGGGGACTAAAGAGAACACTGAGCAAATCTGCTCGTGATTCTCGAAAGAAGGATTACTGTTAAAGTGGTAGTCCAGCTGCAGATTAATTGTGGTTCTGCTTTTGAAATCTTCCATGACATACTACACTTCCATAAAGTTTGTGCGAGATGGTTCCATAAAATTTACCAAATAGTATAGACGTAATTATTTGGATATCTGTAACTGTCTTTTTTGCTGGTATAATGAGGAAAATGATGCCTATGTGTCACAAGGTGGATAGAATTAAAGAATTGAATAACACATTTCAAAAATATGTGTATGCTTCTGGAGTACGTCTTTCTGCCCTTGTTTCTTTTTATCATTTCTATTCATACTTATAGTCTGTGTCATTTGTGAAGACAGCTTCTCATGAAAGCTGTGTACTCAATTTCTGTATAGATATCCTTACACTTTTAATTAGATGGCGACATTTGCAGTTTTCCGAAATGTTGAATGATTCTCAACATTTGACATGGCTCATCCCTAAAAGCCGAAGTTGTACGTCAAACTCCAGCTGCAAAAACCAATGTAGTTATGAATCACTGACTTATCTGCTGTTGTTACTGAGACTAATATAGCAATATTTTCAAATTTTTGGCCAGTTCTTGGATTACACTGAAAGTAATGATCATGTTTTTACTTTAAGTTAAAATACTGTCATTTATTCCTTTATATTCTTGTAATGAAAAAAATATCATATTTTATTGTCACCTTTATAAGCAGTCATGCAGAAACTTTAAAACTTCTTTTATAGCACAAAATAGGTTGGGGAAAAAATGAGATTGGCGGTGAACATTGGCCAATGAAAACAAATGACTTATTTTGCCATCTTGATTTCATAATACCGTGCTTTTGCGATGGTCTCACTTTTTAACAACATGAACTGTGAATATTGTGTCAACTGACAAGAATGAAATACCATTTGAAACACATTAAAGAACTTTATTACATTAGTAAGCTGTATGTACTTCCAAGTAGTCTAATAGTTGTTAGAACTATGCAAATGCCTTTGCTGTTTTAATTGTGCACTTGAACATTTGAAAGTGTTCTTTAATGGAGAGTGATTTGTGATTTTTTTTTTGAGGTAGTCGGTAGCTCTGACTTCGTAGCGTTGAATGATAGGACGATTAATGAGTAATGGATTAGAAAGGCTATGGAGGAAGCTGTCATGGCCTAATTTAAGATACTATTACAGTATTTACTTGGGTGGACTGAGGAAAACCACACAAAATCTCAATCAGAATAGCCAGTCTTCAGACCAATATTTGAACCCGGGAAATCCCAGCTACAAAGCAGGAGCACTGATAATGGAAAACAGTGTGCAAGTATATTTCTTAGTCAGCAGCTGCCAATGAAAAGCATTTGTCGTCTGTGTTTTTGCACCACATAGTGGGACTTGGAATTTATACAGCCTATCATTGTATAGAAATTGTTCTAGCAAAAATATATTAGGGTATCAAATCAAGGGCCCAAGCCTCACGGAGATCCCGCAATGACAGAAAGCACATTTATGAAGTTTAGACATAACATAACAAGGTGTTGAATTCCATACTGTGCAAACATGTATGTGTCTGTATAATGGATTCTTCTCGGGCTACCAGCCGTGAAAGATGGTAGCCCGAGGAGAATCCATTATAATTAGTCGCTGTCAAAGCTTCAGATGATACATGCATGTGTCTGGGCCTGGTAGTGCGTGTTTAGTGTTCATTTCTGCTACAGAAATGCACCAAATAGTCTGGATAAGGAGAAAATTTTATATTCTTCTGCCATCACCATATTTTTATTCTTCCATGAAGCATCACGTTTCAAAGTTATCATAGGCGTGAAAGTACATTCAAGCGTTTCTACACAGTAGAGGGAATTTAATTTTGCTGAAGTGTTCGATTCAACGCGTTGCCTTGATAATAAATACTGCCCTTGTTTAATTGTCTTGTAATGGGGCTTGTGAGTGTTTATTATTTAATAGTTGACAGTAGACATTAAATAAGGGACAACAGTGGGTATGAAGGCTGCAGCAGTAATATTCAATGAGAAAATGCATTAATGAAGAGAAGCATGCATGCATAGTATTGAAACTTCTCTGACAGTTTGTTACTTTACAGAGGGAGTCCTTAATTATGTTGAAACTGGTAGGGAGACAGCAGCGTAAACAGTAGAATTAAGTAAACGATAAAGATAACACCAATGACCAAAACATGCAAACTAAGCAACGTGTATTTTTGAATGGATTCTGTTCCATGCATGCCTGAAGATTTTTAAGCCTTCACGACGAGTGAATTAATTGAAGTGTTCTCGGGCGATCAGCCGTGTGAGAGTGGCGTAATCTGTTTCTGGCTGTGCCCGAGAAGACTTTATTGTATTGATCTATACATCATTCCTCTGAGTGATGAGAGGGTTTGGAGCTGGAAGGGGGTATAGCGTAAACTGTGAAAACCATCGTATGGAAATAAAGGAAAGGCAGTTATGCTGTGAGAACTCTGGTTTCATACTCATGATAAATTGGGTGGACCTACTATGCGACAGGTTTAATTCCACAAGTTTAATGCACGAAGTACAAGAGCAAATAATTCATGTGTATTGTGAATAGGCAGCTGCTTCATAACAGACTGTTCATATCAATTTGTTCTTGCTAGAAAAAATACTTATGACTGGAATATGGAAGAAAGATGATGTGCTGGATACATTATTAGCATTGATGATTGAAACAAGTTTTGTTGGAGAGGTTAAAAGGTAATTTGAATTAATGCCTAAGAAGGTAACTGAAATGAAAACAATGCCCTTGCTCTGACATGCGTTTATAGCTTTACAGTGCAGGTAACGTCATTTCTCGATCTTCTTTTCCAATGCACATCTTCGAGTGTAATTGATACCATTGGACTGGGGGGGGGGGCGTTATCGCGCAATCTATTTTGCACCTCAAATTGCAATATATTGCCAGTATGAAAGTAGATCCCACTAAGGGCGCAAGATGTGGTAAGACATATGACAGGATTTCCGCGGACTTAGATTCAGACGACAGATTCTGCATGGAATCAGTTATTACGCGACGTCCGAGAAAACAGAAATTTTCCAACTGATTGAGCTGCTCATAATTTGTATTTGGCTTCGGTAGTAAATGATGAAGGTAATTTTGCAAGCTTGATTTCGAGCTGGATATGGTGCACCCACGACTGCTCTTTCACAGTTTGTCGAAGAAAATCTCGTCGCTCTAGGCTTCATTCCGTGTTACTAAGGCTCTGTATTTTTAGAAGCGTCTGCTTCATTTTTGTTTTCAACCGGCATGGAATCAAACGCGTTGAATCCTATCTCCTTATGGACTGAACTTCGTAGAGAGGCTATAAAAATTCTGTTAAACCTTTAGACACAGTCTCATTTACGTAAACGTTATAAGTTTTTATATAATTCTAGCCATATTGGCCTCTATTGCCTTAAAAGTGATTTCGTAGAAACAACCGCATGGACCGTAAAACTAATATAAATGTTATTCATTATCCGAATTGGCGTTCATCTTCCTCGTGATGACCATGGTTTAAAACGTTGACAGTTAAAAACCAAGAGACTTTTCTGTGTCTAGTTTTCGGTCTGGACTAAGATGCCCGACAGAACAGGCAAGAGAAAATGCTGTGTAGCCCACATTATAAATGTCTACCTCAAATTAAAGCAAAACTAGAAGTGGAGCATATGTTTTGACAGAAATGTACATTAAAATTTGGGATTTTCTGCAGCTGATTTGGGTCTGAGCCTGTGAACTCTGCGCTAATGTTGTTGACCTGTATGTTTCGGTCTCGACATCGAATCATGCCGTCTATTATCTTGAATTTAATTTCCTGAGATTTCTTCAGTCTCCCTTCAAAAACATCTTCACAGTTCATACTCACCCTTACATTTCATCAGAATGAAAATAACATTTATACAGAATTGTTAAAGCAAGAATCGAAGTCCGTTAGCGGGTTGATGTTGGACGAAACGATTAGAGCGTTTGTCACAGTCGGGCCCTTCAGTAGGTACTTCGAGCCTCATCTGAATTAGCGTGGGAAAAGTTCGGTTTCGATTGGGTGCGGGCGAATTATCTGACCCGGCCGGGTTGGTCAGAGTTACAGAATACCATTCTTACAATTTTAGGAACGGACGAATATTGACACCGGCCTGATTAAACAACAGTTTTGCTTATTTCGCCACTTGTAGTCCATTAGTCTATTGCAGTGGTCCCCAACCTTTTTGTGCCTACGGGCACATTTGAGAGTTTATGAGATCGTGGCGGGAACCAACCAATTAACAAAGCCAAGTATTCTTTTCTCTGGACAAATAAGATATGGACACCAAATAATACGCAAAACAACACGACGTTTAATGATACAAGAAACCACGCAATCAAAAATACGTACTTTTATAAGTACAATTGTTATTACTCAAGTGGGAAGTTAGTGTGATGTTTTGCACTGCATTTCATGGGCCAGTTTTTCAAATTTGGGAGTGTAGGATGATGTTGCTGCTCGCAAACGATCGTCAAGATGGACGTCAGTAAGTCGAGATCTGTGCTTTGATTTTATAATGTTCATGGTTGAACTGCCTTCATTATTCAGTATAACCTCTTTCCGTAACAACGCGAGCACCTAAAAAAAAGCCATGGCGCCCGCGGGCACCGCGTTGGGGACCACTGGGATATTGTGTTTATTTTGAAATGTTTTGTTTGTGTCCCGTTCTAGAAAACTTTAGTGCATTTTACTCCAGTCATAGGTCTGCTAATGCATTAACAGTAATTCGAACACTTCATTCCACGATTGACTTGCCGCGGTGATGGTGCGTTGCAAACTTGTAGTGGAAGGTCACGTACTGTACATGGGGGTGGTCTGACTCAAATAGTGTGTTGTAGGCAGCAGCCTGAAAAGGTGGTACAACTCGCTTCGAAATAAACAGTGAGTTTAGCCTTCATAGTATCGGGTACAAAAAATGCATATATTGAGACTTCGAGGTGCTCCGTGTATTTGTAACGTTCTGAAAGAAACGTAATTCATTTTAAGGTTTAATCGGAAGCTGTGCTATTTGAGGCCGACATGTGGTTGTAAAACAATCGCGCCCATACAGACGGTAATTCTAAAAATCTGTTCATCTCACCCCAAATTGTATAATTAAAAATATGATTTTGCCTCAATTTATTTTCCGAAGTACATTCGATTTTGTGAATATGTAACGACAATTGTTTCTAAGCAAGTCAATTATTCTTGGACTCGCATAAGAACCTTTACAGTCGGGCATCAACTCTCTTCCTTTTTCTGTACTTTTGGGTTAGAAAATCAGATTTTAAAAAAAGAAAATCTGCCAAAATTTAAAAACCAACAATTGAAATTATTAAGATGGTGGCCTTCCGTGTTATTTTGCCGTGTAGTCTGGAAGAAGTATACCAACGTTTGAGAGGTCCTTGCTGCCTTCATCATCAGAGCAGTGAGTCCTGTATGGTGTAGGCAGCGAGCACCTCTGAAACAATGGTAAACTTTTACCAGACCACAGAGCACAACAACCCAGAAGACAGCCAATTTCATATTTGCAGCCACAAGAACCTGAAATCTCAAATAAAATGATTTATTATCTGAAGATATCTGCATTGATTTTGTCCAATGCATTAGCTATCCTGACATGCTCTTGGTTTTCCTCAATCCATTCAAGTAAATTCTGAGATATTCCTTGAAGTACACCACATCTGCCCTCCACCCTCATTCTCACCTGTTGACTACACTTCATCTCACACTAGTTGATACTAAATAAACTCTGCAGTTTATGCAACATCATTTTAAATAATCCATGAACCATTCAGTTAAAGCATATTCCTGTGAACCTCACTAATACATGTTTTGTCATTTGCTCTGACTCCCCTTGAACTCCAGTAAATTATGTAACATTAATAAATGTCAAAATACTTTCCATGATGTAAAAATTGCATTAAATTATATTTATACAACTTTAAACAGATGGAAGTTATTGAAAGTACTGCGACCAGCCACACTGTGTCAAAGAAAATGGAAGAGGTATGTTAGGAAATGGTGCACTTTAATCTGAAATACATACTTGGCAGTTACAGTTGACTTGTAAAATGTTTAGGTTATTTGAGAAGTACAGGATGAACAGTATGAACTGTGAAAGTTGCATTTCAAAATAATTCCTGACACTCAGTTCTGGATGAATGATTGTTTTCCAGTGTCAAGCCCACCCAGCAATTTGAGTTCACTGCAGAACCTTGCCCAAGCTGGAGTTGGTAGTTGCAGCTCACTCCATGCACTGCGCCCACAAGGTCCACACCTTACCCCTAGTTTGGCCAACCACTACCGAGATGATCTTGTAAATCATGTACGTGGGTGGCCTGCAGACGCCTTAGAGAAACAGGTATGTCTCAGAACCAGCTGTTGTAGTGGGTTTGTTATGTACTCTACTTGCTCTGATGTAAGTGGAAAAACACCTTATTGGCTCATATCTAGAGGGTCTTATCCCAGATGTTGCCCAATTAGGGCTCTTTCCCCTCAGGCCTTTGCCACCTAAGCCCTGCCTGACTTTTGGGCTTTGCCCATAGGGCTTACTCCCCATGGGTTCCCCCCCCAGGGGCTTGTGTTTACTCAGACATCTGGAAGATGGGGTTTCTCCAGGGGTGTCAGTCACTGGTCACTTTAATGTCCCTCACATTTATTCCCAGCTCAATTTTTAACCACTGAGTCTTTAATAACCAGACCCTTCCACACCATTCTTGTTTGCTTGGGCCTGGCCCCTATGCTCGCTTTTCTACAGGGTTTGCCACACTGACTTCCTCTTATATATCTAACCCAACCAGGCTTTTAAAACCAATTCCTTTACCTACAGTTCTGTATGTTTCATATCCAAAAACAGATTTTGATTAAATTTTGGGATTAGTGGTTTATATCAACAGTTGCTGAATGAAATTTATTTTGGTTTGTTTTTCTTTACTGTAATCCCTGCTTTACATGAAGTTTGAAACAAACTAGAGTTTTTCTTGTATTTCATTAGGTATTAAACACTTTCATATGGTAATGGGGATTTAAACACTTTTATTATGGGGCTGCTAGCTGGGCTTTCGCTATGATATCCTTATGAAATACATGGACATATGGATTGCACATAAGCCATGATGTGTGGCTAGTGAAGGTTAATTATATTAAAGAAATTTTACCTTCTGCAATATTTTGCAGAAACATTTCAAGAATAGGGTTCACTGTATTTTTCTTTGACTGGGTCTGATATCCTTAAAGCTCCTCTTAGAGGTATTCAGTATGTGTGTAGAAAACTTATTGATAATATCTTGGCTGATGTTTAAATTAAGTGGTCTTTAAATACAGCAATTCCATGAACCATTAAACATCTGTGACCTTGTATTTAAATTTTATTGGTTCCGCATAACGTTTCAGGCCCAAAAATTGAGTGAGGAAGGTCATACGATGGGCAGCCTCCAGTGTACCCGCGTGTCTGCTGATTTGAAGACAGCACGATCAATTGTTAGGTTAACTGAAATTCAAGCAACTTTACAAGAACAGAGGTGATATGCTTTATATTTCATGCACTAGTTTGTGTTATATTCTTGCCATTGTACTTGTTTTGAAATGTATATAAACTAATTTTGATATTTGTTTCAGGATACTTTTTCTACGCCAGCAAATCAAGACGTTAGAACAATTGAAATCCCAAAATTCCTTTATGTCTGATGAATCATAGTGCTAGGAGGCAAGCACATGACAGCATTGTGTGTTTGAGTTGAGCTAACAAGTGAGTGGGAATGAGGGAGGGAAGTTTATTGAGCGTGTGAAGATGCAGTGGTGGGGAGTGACTTCCCTCAGCATACACAATCTCCTAATTACTGCATTATTGTTTGTTGTTCTTGCAGGGAAAGTGGTATTTGGAGTCACTGTGTTGATCTGAAACTGCCTGCAGTGCGTGTCATTCTTGCTCTTTATGTGTTTACTGTATTGGCAAAGTGGGGTGGGCCAGCATTTTAATTATTTTTTGTAAAGGAATTGGGATCACATATTTAAGCATCATGTACCTTTCATAAGTATGGACATCAGTGGCAGTGAACACTTCTCCGTGGATGCCATGTTCCTTTACAAAAAGGTGAATAATTTAATAGCTTACAAATTTCCAAGATCATTTTTGGTATGAAATTACATTTCAAGAAGGTTGCTGCAGCTCTGTGTTGTAGTAGTCTTGGAAGGAGAAACTTGGAGTAAGCGAAGAATGTAAAATATTCCTTTATTTTGCACGTTAAGTGGTTTAATTTCCAGTGCTGATTCATGTTGTGTTGTTGCTTGCAAACTGGTGATGTTGGGGAGGGGAGGGGGTGTCATTCCAGGGTCAAGCCTGGTCCACCTAACATTGGTTGGGAAATGACAAAACTTCATGATTCAGATAGCTTTTTGTACATATTACTAAAATAATTATTGTTGTATGGGCTTCTCAAGATTCTTGCTAAATTTTTCAGTGTGTTTCAGATGTATGGATGTGCCCTGCAGGGACAGTGTTCAGCATTGTATATACAGAATACAGGGCATAAGTATGTATTTTCATACAAAGATTTGTCTTTGAAATAATTTTTTATTTAATATTATTTTGCCAAGGCATTTTTCATAGAAGCACAGCAGGGTATATTATTTGGTGTCAGATTTATTTATCTTGTCCAGAGTGTCATTCTTGAGAAGCCCATCGTTTTTCATTTAGTATGACGTAAAAGAGTATTGTTGAAGAAATAAAAAAGAAATAAAAGAGGAAGGTATTTTAACTTTTATCACCTATTGATGAGTAGGTTCTAAACAATTTTTAAGGTTAAAAAGAACATTTCTTTTCATGCCATTTCTAATGGCGTTTGTCTTGTACTTCTATGTGTACAGTTTAAATTTTTATTTTTAATTCTGTCTTGGATGCATGCTGCAGATTTCATCAACCCCCTTGTCCTGAGTGCACTAATTGATGTGCCACAGCACAAGAGTTGTCATACCTTGTGCATTGAGGTGACTTCACAAATTATATGATTGGATCGTCAATTTCTCACATCATTTCCAGAGACGATTTCATACGTGTATGTTAGACTGTTGTATTTAAACTACTAGGTGCAGTAGTGATGTTTTCAAGCTGTTGTTGTAAATAATGTGTATTCAGTGCAAGGGGTAGCTAAATAAACCATCTTTCTTCACCTCAAGCTGGAGAGCTTACATTAATTTTCCTGCTCAGTTGTTTTCCTCTCCTGAAGTAATTAGATACACCCATTGAAATGTAAATGGCAGCTGCGGTGCATTTGGAATATTTTCCATTTAAATCAAAGCTCTGGTAGTAGCAGATCTGTTCGCTTAAATGCCCTTTCATTTTTGAAACCCCCAGGGCAAGGAAATATACTGCTTGCAGAAAACCCACATAACCTATAATAACAGTTTTTATGATTTTATTTCTATGATATTTGAATAGAGGATTTAAAACGCTGTACCATGGGGCTGCTTGTTGATCCTGACTCTAGAGTGTAGCAGAATGTTACCGTGATGCATACACACAGGCAGCTGGATCTCATACACCATGACACAGCTGATAAAAGTTAAGGGCATCATCTCAATTATAGCTGTCAGTTATAATAATAATTATATTTACATATGATTCCCTTTTCCTTGACAGCAGGCTAAAAATAAATCAAACATACAACAGGGAGTCATTTTTCATACTTAACATGAAGTTGTGGATACAGTTCTGTTCTTGAAAGTTCTTTCTATTCTGATCCACAGAGCTTGTGTTTGACAAAGTAAATTGTGTCTCCCTACATCCACACACAGTGGCACTTTTCTGATGGCATCCCTAAAGGTAAAGTACTTTTTCTTACCTTCTTCTGCCCCAAAAAGAGTCACCTATGACCTGTCTCACCAAATTCCAGCTGCCTCTTGCCATATAGATACACAGTAGATGGTTGGTAATAATACAGAATAAAACTATACTTCCATTTAACTTGCTCACAGAATGTCAGGATATTCTTAATTTTCTAGTAAAGTGGTACTTTCTAAATTTCACTTTCTACAAAACCCTTGGAAGATGAAGCCATCATGGACCATATGAACCGGGTCATTATAAAAATAAATTCTTTGCATAAAATGGGTTTTTGTGGTCATTGTATTAAATAAGCACAAAGCATAAGGACATGTGAACAGTGCCTTCAAGCCCAGGCAGAAAATGTGCTGTTAACCTAAACTAACACCCCTATCCAAGTCATATATGAAGCTTGAAAATGTTTTAATTAAACCTCTATAAACTTCAATGAGCTGTGCTATATATCTCGGGTATTGTCTCAGCTTATGCATCTTGTTCAAAACAACTACAGTTTACTGCATTTAGCATAGCAATAGTATAAAGATCTAATGTGGCCTGTTGCATGAAACATGGTGAAGTTAAACTATACCGAAAGACTAACTAACAGACACTTGGCAGGCCAGTTGAGCAAAACAAACGTGTATAGCTAAAAACACTGATAAAAGTGAACACTGAGGAATGCCAATAAAATGAAAGATTAATGAAGATTTATAGTTTTAGTTTTCATCCTCCTGATTTTATTATATAGAATGGAAATTCCTTCATTGTAAAATTCACTTTAACAGAAATTATAAGTTAGCACAAGGAGCACATCAGCTGCAGATTAAACATGGAGCATGCCAGGAAGTTTCCCTTATTATGGCACACAAACTATGAGGAGTCCCTCTGTAGATGTGTGTTATGTCAGATGCCAATTATGTATAATATTGCTCAGAAATTCGTAGTCAGAGAAGTGTCTTGAATTTGCAAATTCAGTAATGGACATCCACGGAAGTTTTTACTAGTCTATTTCAGAAAGGACCATTTTGTATCTTGCTTATTTTTTGACTTGGTACAGGTTGGAAGATGAGCCGGGATAGCTCAGTCAGTATAGTGACTAGCTACGGGATTAAAATTGGCTTAGAACAGGTACCAACACTTGGCTTTTGTGATGACAGTGATGGGTCTTTTGGTTCCATAACAGGCAATTTCTTTGTCATGACTTGTCTACTGCTGACAGAACACCCTATATCATGGAATTGATCACTTTATATAAATGCAAAGAAAGTTTCATGATACCATTCTATAACAACATTGTTAGTCTTATAAAAGTACACACCATTATTACAAAACCCTCCATAGATCAGTTGGTAGCATGTTCACCTACACTGCAGGTAGCCTGTTTTATTTTTTTAATCACCATGTCTATAATGACTTTGGAGACCATAAAATGTGCTTATCCTTGCATTTATTAGTTTTCTTTCTTCCTTTATTCACATTCAAGAATGAGAGAATTGTGCTAGCCACACTGTAGGTGAACATATTATGAACTGAGCTATTGTGGAGAATGTAATGGTGTGTACTTTTGTAAGACTTTTTGAAGTCATGGTGAAGAAACTGGAAAATAAAATTCAGTGGAGTGTTGACACCTAATATATTGGCTAGGAAGTCAGAGGAGGGTTCCCTGTCATATTGCAAAACTGGAGCCATATTGGAGGTTTCAGTTAACCAGGTTCCCTTGTTAGTGTCCTTTAGACAAATTCTTTTTAAAAGAATTACATGAGAAGCATTTTAGTGTTGTTTTGCAACTACCATAGAGATAATAATTGTTTCATAGGGTATTGTGATATATGCTTCAGAATACAGCCTCTACCTATAATATTGTATGGGAAAATACTTTAGATTTATAGGAACATCTTAAAGATAAGTTGTGGTTTAACTGTACGTATTCTGAATTTAGTAGGATTTGAGGTTTCCACAGGGGTGAGTCAAAGGATGGCTGTCTTCTCGATGCACCTCGTGGTCTGGTAGAAGTTTAACAACCCAGAAGACAGCCATCTTCATACTGTGAATTTGTTGAAGACTGAAGACAGACTGACTCTGGAAGGAGCCTTTATTACAGCATTTAATTTATACAACAGTGAACAGAAAAGAATGTAAGTTCAAACACAAATGAGTTCTCAGAAAAAGTACAATATGACATCCTATTATTATATGTTACATTGTGTAGTAATAGTTCACTGTTCAAAAAATTCAGGGTTTCTCATCAGTAGTTGTCAGTTCAAGATATGTCTTTTCTTTGTGGAACATGAATGTTGGTCATCATAAAAAAATGGTTTGGACCCTACAAGAGTCAGTTCACCAGAAGCTACGGAAAAGGAAATAAAAATTAAGATGAAAGAGCTAACATATTAAGGTTGATCAAAATGGGAAATAAAACCACAGCTGGAGATACCAAACATGATAAAACACTTATTCTATAAATTGTCTTTGTGCTTCTAAGTATAAATTTCTTGGTGTTCAGTAAGGCCTTGACTCGATGAAAATTGCATTTGACATTAAGTCCTTACCAAGCACCAAATATTTAAGAATAAAGCAAGATTAACAAACAGTGGAATCTTCAATATTACTATATATGAGAGTTGTAGGGTATAATATCATATTTCAGATCTCAGTCTGTCAGACAAATATCGAAGTTAGCATGTGCAATGAGTAGCACACACTGAGATAATCCATTTCTGACATGCAGTTGAGAATCATCTGGAAATGAAGTGTACTTGAGCACATGCTGAATTATATGATTTATACAAGACACTACATAATTCACTTCAAATAATTAGTACGTTTGTATACTTGTGCTGAAGGAGAAGCTTTCTCTATCACATACCAGTTTCTATTTTCAGAAAAATAATGTGATATAGTGGCAAAAATAAGTACCTTACTCACAGTATTATTTCCTACACTTTGGAATTCCATATTTTAATTGGTATTAACACAATCAACTCTTACAGATATTACATATGGTATATACCTAGATTATCAGTACTGACTGATTTATAAGCCACCGGTCTAACACTGAAAAGTGTAGGACAGCTACCAAGAGTTGTGCTCCACATACATGTGTCCAAAATATGACACTCGGCAGATTCTATTTTAGCAGTATAGGAGTCAATTCAAGATATCTTAAATTATGGCATCATGCCAGGTCACGTATTCCTACAATGTCCTTTTGACATTGTATAAATGATGTATTATCATGTGACAAATTTATTGGTCTTACTAAATGAACTCGAGTAATTAACTACAATCAGAACTGTTACATTCCCATAATTGGTTTGTATGCTGTATCATCTGCAACTGACGTAGCAGTTACATTAATTAATCTTTAATACACCAGACCCGGCTTCTAAATCAACTACTTTAACCATATGCAGCCATACTACCATATTACATCTATAGCAGGCTACAAACCTAATATGCAAATCGGAGCTTAGCGTCATATCCCATCTTGTCCAAGTTTGGAACACAAGCAACATTGATCATAGGTGGTGGTCCACACATAAGCACCAAAGTATCTTGGCTTGGAGGGAATAAATGATCCTTGATCATTTCATCAGAGATGAAACCAACACTGTATTTCCATCCTGCAAAGGGTAACATTTTCAAAGTGATATTTTTTTGCACATGAGTTAAGAATATTAGTATAACAAGATAACTTTGTCCTCCTTTGTCCTCTGTTAACCATCAAATAAGAACACATGGAAATGTATGCATTAACAATGATTCGTGAAAGAAGACAAATGTAAATATGAACATCAGAACAATGTTTGGCTGAGGTGAGTTATATATTTCTGTTGAAAATATATAGTTATAGGTGATATTTTGTATACTGAACTCTCAGTACTTAAGTTTCATTTGTATGTTCTATCAGGTTTCAGAATTTAGATACATGAAACACACTGTATAACCCTTATAAACAGTTCTGTTTATCACCAAACCAGGATTAATAACATCTACAGACTCCTACTGCTGATAAGGTCACACAGGCCTGTGTATGATATACATTAAGGATTTATTTCCATTCAAGACTGGTTTAAGTGTGGTACTGAAACTAAGTAAACTGTTCCACAGAACTTTTATCTGTTGAATGTTTTAAAGCATTTGTTTTGGAGAACATATTGCTGAAAAGATCTGTTTTACAACACCATGTAAAACAACAAAGGTAGAAAAGTTTTTTGAAGAGAAACTGGATGACATTGGGCTAGAGCCATGTACAAGGATGGTGAAGGTGCATATATTGTAACACAATCAGTGGACATTTTTGGCAATGTCATAACTGCTTCCCAGAAATGGATTCACCAGCTTTTGGTTTACCATATTAATCACACACCTGCTTACAGCAAGCTTCCATAACAAGGACATGACAACAAAGTACTATACAAGCTCAATATAATGCATGCAGGTAATTTTTCAACCTAAAAATGTGGTTATTGGTTTGATGCTAGTGTAATTCCTTGTTATAAAGGCATCTCATATGGACTCCACAGATAATGTTATGGTAGGGCATGTGTGTGTTCATGTGGTTATGTACAGTAAAAGCAGAGAATATGTGCCTAAGTAATGACTCCATACAGCAATGTAGTCACAAAATCAAGTTATACTCCTAAAAGATACTTACCTTCACTTGGCCTGTCCACTGTGTACCAAAGTTTAAACTGTGAAGGATGTGCAGTTGCCACTTCTTCCAATTCATTTTTCAGCAAGATGTCATCTTCTGATTGATTCGCAAACAGCAGAGCCATTTCAGTGTTATCATCTGGGTCTCGAGTTATGTGATGAATTAGCTGAAGCATTGGTGTGATTCCAGTACCACCTATCAATAATTAAATTTCAAGTACTTTTTCCTTTGGCAACATATGTATGATGTAAGAGGTGATCAAACCACATCACCCCCCTCCTCAAACTTTTTCTTTGTTTCTTCCTTCTTTTGTGGCTTCATAATTGTGTTCAAATACAAGACTCATGAAGTTGTAATCAAATGATTTTATCTACAGATTTTATGTGCTTAGTATCATATAGTCCAATGCACATACACTTACTCAAAAAGTAGAATGTCTCTCAGCAAACTAAATATTTGGACTCTGTGAAGTGAACGTTCATCCCTCCCCTTTATACCTTATTATCTGTACCTCACCATCTTAAATTTATTTTAAAAAATATGCAAGGGATATACATATACTATGTGCTATACATACCGGCAATCATTGCTACTTTCTTAACTGAAACAGCAGTTGGTGGGTCTTTCCTAAGAACTTTTATAGCAAATGCCCCCTTTCCAAGGTACACAAGCCGACCCGAAGGGCCACGAACATCAACTGTATCTCCAAGTTTCATATTATCCAAGTACTGGCTCATTTTTCCACCCTCTGGAAACTTTGGATGCACATTCCTGAAGTATACCTGCATCAATACGAGTATTAAGTATTTTGCTTTAGGGTCTAAACTGACACAACTAAATATGAGTAAATAAAATCACAAATACAAATATAACTTAAAAGAAAGGGAACAAAAATTATGGGGAGATGAGAAATGCATACAATTTATGTGAGGAACTTAAAGGGAAGGCATTTTGGCCAGCTCTTGTGAACACAGTAATTATTCTTCAAGGTCTACAAAAGATTTGGATTTTTTGTTCCTG
>NW_019059626.1:592587-624380 GCF_000696155.1 Zootermopsis nevadensis
TCATCCATGAAATTATAATCAAATGGGTTAAAATCCTCTGATTTCAATTGGAGATTTCACTTGCTGGGGACTGTAACTGGTACTCAAGACATCAGTAATAAAGAGAACCAATAACAAACCCCGATTATCAACCACAATATCAGATCATGAGCACTAATGCAAAACATTTTATATTCCCAGACAGGGAAGGGATGTTACCAACACTGAATAAAATACTTCTGATAATCGAGTAATAAATTAATAAGACTTTACACCAGTTGTATATGGATAAAGAACTGTCATATTAAGTATGAAAAAGGGGCAATGAGATAAGATATAAAAGACAAACACCAGACAGTAATTCGGCTATTTTATGATGCTGTTACAATTACTAAACTTAAATAGGAATGATATATAGGAGGATGATCATGAGTGTTGAATTTGGGTTAGATGTGAGAGAATATGATTCAATGTATGCAAGAAGAAAGCCTCTCCCTTTTCAGAGACAATCAAGAGAACAACGGTGCTTAACATATATTGAATGCAATAACCGTAATTGTACAGGCCACAGGAAAAATGTAGACTTGTTAAATTAATTAAATACCTATCATCAAAATATCACATTAGCATATATATGTGAACATGCAACCAAGACCTGAAACCCCTAAAAAACAGTTTACATTGTCTCAAATATTCAAACACACATGACGAGATGTTCATTTTATTGCAGATATGTTGCTGACCTTAATGATAAGGTCCATGTGACCCTTCACTTCATCACTGGAAACTGGTGTATAAGAACGGATCACAACCTGACCATCTACTTTGGCTGACAAATGGATATGCTGACCTACTGGAAGACCTGTTGAAATAAAATACATTCAATATCTGTATGTAGGTAAATATTTTAGTTCTTTTCCCTTGTTTATTTAAACTCAGGTCTTTTATTCATTATAATGAAGTATATACTGACAATGCAATAGTTTGTTACAAACAGGTATCTGGACCAAGCAAAGAAACTGTAACACTAAACAATTTTTGGTCTACTTAATGACTCTTTTTCAATGTCCTAATTTATATAGCACTGAACTACAGAATCATTAGTGAATTATGAACTGGAAAGGAGATAGAAGAAAATTTTCATTTGGGGTAGAATATCAGGTGTTAACGTATGAAATAGATTCACATAAAAAATTAATTTGGAAAAGACAAAAAGGAAATTATGCTCACCTAGTATATGATTTTCTGAAGGCAGTGAAAAACGAAAACGGCGAGTATCATGGCTGATTATCTCCTTTTGTATCAGAGGAAGAGCATATTTTGCAGTCGGGTCTTGAAGAGTAACAATGCCTGATTTTGATTTCTTCTTGGATAAGTATAACTTTGCTATTAGAGCAGTTGTAATCACCACTCCTAATCCAATAAGTATAGGCAGAGCCTACAACACAGATGTGAAAATAGTTATACTACTGGGTATGTCACAGATTTCAAGTAGGAGTTGTAATCACTTCCCCAAAATGCAAAGGCTGGGGGAAACTGTGAACTTAAGCAGGATATCTAATCCCACAAAAAATCAACCTGGGCACATCCCCTCTTTCAAGCAGATCATATCATTACAATGTAGGGACCAAGGAAAAACTCAGACTCTGGAAGGAAATCCAGTCCTCCAGGAGATACAAACTGGGTATTTCCCAGTTTGATTTATTCGATTCAGAGGCAGTTTAAGCCAGTTTTTATCTTCAAAACATAATTTTTAAACATGAATTTTAACATATCCTCCTAGCATCTACTTCATCCTTCAAGCAGCCACCTTCCAAGCTTGAGCCCCCAACCAAAATATAATCCATTTGGCTATGAAGGCTTCATATCTTCATAATAAAGCCTATGTGAAAAGATGTTGACTACAATGACAAAACAGATGTTTGGAAAAGGGACTTCGTATAAACATCCAGAACTCAGACCTTGTTCCAAGCCAACACACATCCATGCAAGCTGACAAAGATATAAATTTTATTATATGCATAATAGCATTTAAACAGTTATTAATCCTCATACATACCACACCAAGACTCTACAGAGAAATCCGGTTAAATTATTTTATATGTTGAAAAGTGATGGACAACTTCAGATATGTTAGCTTTAAACAACGCCAATAATAAGGATGATTTTCTTATCATTTCACACTAATTTATCATACTAGATTTTAAATGCAAATACATCCAATGCGATGTCCTTGAAATTCACAAACTTTGTAAGGAAGGGGGTATACAGGATCATGGGCACAGTGCCTGTAGAAATGTTTTCAAATTTTTTGGCTAAATGGCAATTTTCAGTTTCAGACTTATGTAACTTTTTTTAAAAAAACCATGTCCATCAAGTAAAGGAAATGTTGGTGGCCATGATATTTCTGGCTCAAAGAACATATAATTCCACTTCAACATGAAATACACAAAAACCCATGTCATTTGCAGTTCCCAATGCTTTGAAGTGTCCAAAAAGATGATGTCACATATTGCTATCTTCTCTTAGCAAAAATGTTAAATTGTTCTACTAAGGGCACAGATAAAACAGAATAACCAAATTTGCCATTTTTAGCACAATGTGAAGCTCTTCAGAAGACAGAATGAAAGAACCATATGCAAATACAGAATTCCTATAATGTAAAATTGTATATGCAAATTACAATCAGCATATATTTGGATTGCAGTGATTGCACCATCGCTCTGATGATGGAGGCGACAAGGACCTCCAAAATGTTGGTAAACTTCTACCATACTACGTGGTGCTACAATGCAGAAGACAGCCATCTTCATACTTACCATCATGAGAACCTAAAATCCTACTTACTTTTAGTTTCTGTTCAGTGAATGTAAACATGTTTTCCTTCTATCATATCACCACATGGGAACCGGTTAAACATTCTGGGATGCAATTAGGGCATACCAGGTTATTCTGAGAAGTGCATGCATCTTTAAGCTGATGATAGATTAACACAACACAACTGACTACTGTGGTTAATAAATTTTCAATTGTACAATAATACAGCTTTAAATGGAAAGGCCCATGCATAGAATATACAGATTACCCAGTAATTTGGTGCTTGCATCTTTGAAGTTTTGTATACAAGGGGACTATAATTAGTCTGGAACAGATTAGATATCCCAAATATTTTCAGCTGTCCCCAAGGGGACACCAGAAACCAAGAGCCACGTATCAATCAGTTCTGACAAAGAGAAAAGAGAGATTATAAATTTAATTTTTACATTGCATAGTACTAAATAAAAAAAGTTCTCTAAAATAACCTAACTGAACCATCTTCAAAGCATGTATGGATGAAAAGTCCATAAACAAAAGATTGATGAGAATAGAAATAGAGGTGAATGGCTTGTCCTGAAAAGTAGCCAGTTATTCTGATAACTGATAACTATGGCTCAATATAAACAATCACAGTTGTACCTCATCATCAGTGTAAAACAGTTAAGTATCTCCCAGTTCCCACAAGCTATTCAATATAATAAAAAATTACTAGCTTTACTTAGCTCTTAATATACCTTGTATATACAATCATGCACCCACTAGTTTAAATGTCACAAAATAGACCAAAGAGCTTAATGAGATAAAAGACAATACTATACCTTAAAAATGAAGTAAAATAAAAAAGCGTCTCCATGTAGCAGAAATGTGAGCAATTTTTAAATAAAATCAAGACAGAAAATTGAAAAGTAATGCAAGCAATGTTGTAATCATGAAATTAAATTATTTACAACAGTCATGAGACTTTTATAATACTTTAGATAACAAGATTGGAAACATGCCCTTTTTGGAGCACATACACACAACCCAATGTTCTTAGCCATATTCTTTGCATACATTTTAATGTCACCTAGAGACTACCTTATCAAGACTAATGACAATCAGAGACCATGCAGGCTGACATCATCATTGCATGATCATTGTCCCACCTCATAACTCTTCATGAGTCTGTGTACCCATCATGTTGGTATTATCAGCTGGAGGAAGTTGGAAGGTACTGTGGTGAACTAGGCTCCAATGACATCATTTTCATACCAAATTTCATGGAAATCCATCTATATGTTCCCAAGTTATTATATGGTTGAAACTGTAGTCCAAAAGGATACTGACAAATGGCAGCATTACCTTCTCTTGTGAAAGACACAACACGGACAGACAAACAGATCCTTAAGGCGATTTTCACTTGTACCAGGCATGTCAAACTCAGTATCTACTAAGAGCTGATTATAAAAGTGGTGACTTTCTGCATTGAGTTCATCCAAAACATCCATACACAAGACTTCCATATACCCAATTCTGTCCCACTACATATAAGAGTGAACATGGGAATCAAGATGCACAATAATCTTCCATTTTTCATTAAAAGTTTAAATCATGATATAAAAGTATTTGTGCCATCATTAAAATACTATCTCTTATCTCAGTTAATTTTAGTTCACAAAGATATTTATTTGGCAACTACTTTGATTTGTATTGTATAACATCTTTATGAAAATAGGATGCCTGTAACAACCAACTATGTATTTATATTAAACCTTTAAAGTCAAAGCTCACCTAAATAATATTTAATAATTCAGTCTGTACTGGAAAGAAAACACCACACCTCATAATTACAAATTTCAATTGCTTAATGCTGTTTAAATAAATCCTTGTCTACAAGGAGAATCATGCAAAACATCAATAAAAATGCAGGTTTATAGATTGTGGCAAATGCTTAGACATATAGCTGCCACTGCAGTTTAAAGGGTTAATATGAACAGCATATGACATCCTATATCCTTGACTTGGTCCTAGTCCTAGATATATTCAACCTGAGGTCCACAAGTTGAGCATATCAGATCTTTAATTTTTGATGCTGTATTTCAGCAAGTTTTCTCATTTCTACATTAGAGTAATACATAACGAAAACATAGCTATATTTTCTGTCTGTATTTTATACTATGTCCTATTTAATCAGAAATGTTGAGGATCACTGATTATACAGTCTCTATAATGTATACATTCTTATTCTAAAAATGTTGTGGTTACAATTCACAATTTTTAATTTTAACAACACCTAATTATTCAGCTCCATAACATTTATTTATCGGTGCTATTCCCTGAACTTTTTAACAAATTATTGTTAAAAATAGCCAGTATTTCTGAAATTCATGAATAAATTACCAATTCATTTCCGAAGACTGAAGTCATTTACTCGACTGTACGTTCTAAGCGCTTTGGAGAATTAAAACTTATTCAGCACACACGTAACTTTAACTTATTTTGGCCACATACACACATACAACTGGTATTCTTTACTTTTATGATAATTGGGATTTCGCAAAAATTATCTTATCCATTGATAACCTCACATTACACCATTGCGCAGAATGCACGTTCACCAACCAATGTATTGCTACAAGTCTCTTGCGCATCTTGGCAGCCCTGCATAAAAATGGCGGACGTGGCTATGGAGAATAAGGCAAGTGCTGTAAAATTCATCATTTAATATATGAACGGAATTATCAGTAATGAAGGGCCGTGATAATATAAAATGTTAAGGTTTAGCTTGGTCCAGAAATAAGCACAGTAATCACTAAACAGATGTTAATGTCTTATCAGTAGAATGTGATACTATTTCATAATGTAAGGATAGCTAAATCTTTTGAAAATTTGGGTGAGGTATTTAAAATAATAAATCAAATTTATGGTCATTTATAAATTAATGGAAGTGTGAACGTGGAGTGTACTTTTGACTATATAGTTAAGAATCGTTTATCTTCTCATGCTGTAGCTAAAGTGTAACATATATTAAACTGTAATTTTATATTTTGTTTTAACTGGTTGTTACACTTGGTCACAATCTTGGGAGAGAATTTACTTTCGGTTTGTTTAAAAAGTAATTAAACATTGAACATACTTGAACTTAAGAAAATTGAAGTAACAACTGGAGAAAATTTTATAATACATACTTTGCACATAATATTGTTTGGCATAATTAACTAAGAAGGATGAAGATAGGCAGTGCATGTAACGTGCAGACAGCATGAGAGATTCATTAAAAATGTCGCTCAGAAGACCAAAATTGGAGAGATCACTTGGAATATGTAACCATAAATGAGAGATTTAAACTTGATCTTATCAAAATAAGTTGTGAAGAGTATGCACTGGATTCATCTGACTTAGGGTAGGACCTAGTGGTATGTTTATGAATATTGACATTAACACTTATATTTCATAAAAGTAAGGGGATTTCTTTTCCAGCAGTTTATGAAGGCCTTGTGCTATTAAGTTAGCATCTACTATAAAAATTTGTGATTAGTCGTTGTCTTCAAGAAATGACGTCATCAACAATGTAACCAAATAACGCTTCACAACGAGATCAACAACTAGGAAACCAGCAACATAAAACTATTTAAGGAGGGTTGGTCAAGTGTTTTAACCCCCATTGGGGGGGGTAGCTTAGTTTCTTACTCAAGGGTTAAAACACTTGAATGAGTCACTAAACTAACTCCACTTTGGGACTAACCAAGTTTGGTTGCGTTTTACAAATTGCTCTAGTTTATACAAACTTGGTGATGGTTATTGATCATAAATACTAATGACTGATCAATATGAAGTAATTGCCTTGATGCATGACACTTCACTGTCTTAGCAACAATGGAAATGTATTGAAGAAAGTTATGTGTTTTTATGAAGGAGAGGGTTAGATAATGTGACTGTAAGGAAAATATGGCTTTTATATGCTGGGGATGTGTAAAAACAATGTTTTTGCACTTCAAATTGCTTCAAATGTGACTTCAGGCTTTTAACTTTTCACATCTGTATCGCTGAAGCCCAGAACCGTGTCCTGTCACTGATAAACACAAACCAAATGTGTTTCATATTCTTTCCACTAAGAAGTAACCAGAAAGTGTTATGTATAAATCTGTTTCATATGGTGATGGTTATTACAAGACTTGTAAGACTGTTGAATATTTTGATCCCTACATAATATGCACTCTTCTGAAAACATGAGAGGTTGGCAAGTGGTCTATGAAGCTGATTCTTATTCCTTGTGTTGATACCGTGTATGGCAGAATTAGTTTGAAAAAGTTCTTGGTTATTTACAATAAAGTTTATTAATGAGAATATGTATTCACAAAGAAGAGCTAAGATCTCTCATCTCTTAACTAGATTTCTACATGAATTTTTAGGTTTGACTCCAGCCAGTAATCTAACAATTTTCTCTTGTAAAGTGAATATCTTTTTTACTGTTTGATGAATTACCCCCACAAATTTTTCCATACTTCATTATAGAGTGTTAGGAGGAGATGATACTGGGAGAATGAAAAGGGTAAGTGACTGTTGACACTTATAGTTCCGAACTCAAATTTAGCATGAACCTAGCACACATGAAAGTCTTGATCAGTTTGAAATTGAAATGTCTCACATATCCCTATTGTAAATAATACATTGTTTCTTATAGTAATTCAATTCTTTTTCTAGACCAATGAAGACCTTACTCCAGAAGAAAAGTGGAGGTGAGTAGAACATATCTAGTACCAGTAATTTGATAAGATAGCATTGGTAGAACTTCATTCTTCGACCTAGTAATTACCACTTAAAGTTTTCCTTTTATATTGTTATGAGCGGTCATTTAGTGACTGCTGTTGCATTGTCTTTCCAATATGCATGATCACCACATCAGTTGTCACCTTTTCTACTCAGTCAGCTGCAACAGTGATTAAAGATTACACTGGTGACTCAGCAATTGTGATAAGAAGAAGTGGTATCCCATGTGACATTCACATGTGTATTATGTGTGATTCATTTTGTGTAGGACATGGATAAGTTTACACTAGAGTATCTGGTGTTATTATATAAACTGTATATGAAGTGTGCTCTGCTAGAAAGTCAGATGAAATTCGGAAGAAAGTTTCCCATAGATTGAGTTTTCTATAGAAACAGTATTCAGAATTAAGTAGGATTTGGTGTTTACACGGCGGTGAGTGAGAAGATGGCAGTCTTCTAGGTTGTAGCATTGATACCCAGAAGACGGTTATCTTAGTATTCAGAATCTTGTAAATAAGTATACTGTAAACCTAAACATTAGCAAGAATTAACAGAAGAAAGTTAAATGGTAACAGACCTTGGCCTGAACACTCGGTTTGTTAGTCTCTTAAAAATAAGTATCAAATTCACCCATGAGAGACAGTATAAAACTATGCATAGGAAATCCACACTTGTACATAGGGTTCCATTCTGTGATGCAAAATTTGGCATCTTGTTCATTCTTGAGTGCAAGGAGGATTATTGGTCAGAAACAGGTAATTTTTATAGCTATGTAAGGCATATACTGCAGTCATTTTTCAAGAAACTAACAGATGAAGGAAAACTATGGATATTTCGAGCACAATTCTACAACTGTACATACAGTTTATAATTTCATACATATCACAAACAGAGTGTTTAGTGAAAGGTTATAAGTCCTGGTTTATGGCTGCCACATTCTCCTGACATTACTCCATGTGGTTTCTTCTTATAGAGATATTGAAAAATAAAGTATATCAAACCAGTCTGTACATGAAAGAAGAACTAAGAGAAAACATTTGGCTTGATGTGGTCCATATATCCACAGAACAACAGTATGTAAACCAGGATCTGTTTAGATGGTGTGACGAGTGTTTGTGAGCAGATGAACATTTTCAGCATCTTTAACATAGGTGAGTAAATTTCGCTGTATGATGATAATGCAGTCTCAGTGTCTCCACGGTTGGCTGAGTGGAAAAAGTGGCAACCAGCAGAGCATTTGTATATAGCAGAAGGACCATGCATTGGAAAAGGTATCAAATAATCTCCCTGCATGTATAGTGTCTTATAAGGATCTGGCAAATGAAGAGGGAGTTTGTAAATACTTGCATAAATGGCTGTAGAATTAGAAGCAGGAGGTATAACTTAGCCAGTAATTTCAGAAGTACCAATGTTGTTTCAGCATTGGTTTGTTGAAGTGTGTTGATTAATAATAGTAGGAAATTAAAGTTGTGAGAATGAAATATAATGTACAGTTAAATTTTATGAACATGAACTATAACCTGCATATAAAACGACATCACATATGTTGTTGTTTGTAGAAGGTGTAAACAAGTAAAGTAAAAGTAAAGCTGTCCCGCTACACACCATGTAGGTCATTTTGGGGGGAGTGGAGCTATAGCTCCTCTATCTTCACTGCAGCACTAGATGGGGGTGAGTGGTCAGCATCACTCCCCGGCTGTGCTTTGCCCCCAGGAAAGGACCCCAGTACCCATTAGATAGGAGGCTGGGTGGGCCTCAGAGCCGGTCTGGACGCAGAGGCTAGAGGAAAAATCCCTGCCCCGTCAGGGATTGAACCCCAGTTGTCCGGCAAGTAGCTAGTCTCTATACTGACAGCTGTCCTGGCTCACAAACAATACATTAGCAGAAAGCAAGGGAATATTTGTATGTACTTTAAACCGTAAAAGAAGTTAATCAAGGCCTTTTGTAGGAAACACAGTTTCCTTTGCATATTCACTTTTATTTCCAAGACTGGAAGTATCTCTTGAATAATCTTTTATTTCATCTGGTTGTAAAACCATAAACTGGTGTTCTTATGATGCCAGAGATGTTGAGTGTAGTTCTAGGTTGTAACACCACATTGTCTTTTAGGTGAGTATGAACATTTCAGAGGAATTACCTCCATCTTCAAGTTGAAGTAACATCACCCTGAAGATTGAGGTGATATGTTCCTCTGAATGTTGGTAACTGCCTATAAGACCCCATGGTGTCACAACCCACAGCTGACATGAAAACACTGAGTGGTTTCATAGAAATCAATTCAGATGTAAAGGTTTATATATATCTAAAAACTGTGTGCAAATAACAATGTTGTATTTATGTTTTCATTTTATCTTTCTCTGATCTACTTTTGTCTTGATTACAGGCTGGAGCATATAAAACTTCATAAGCATCATGAAGGACATGAATCTATGCATGCAGAAATGATTCTTATTCTTCTTGTTACTTTGGTTGTGGCTCAAATCGTTCTAGTCGAATGGAAGAAGAGGCATTACAGGTCCTATATGGTGTGTAGATAAGGAAATCTATCTTTGCAGGCGTAGATGATTGCCTATCGATGGATATGTTTTTATGAGGACCATACCTTGTCTTTTACTGTCACCAAAGTAATGGTAACGTCACTCCATGAGAGTGTAATTTTGCTGCCTATTCCTCTTAAAAATTTACCACCTGTTGTGCAAGGGGGATTCATGACAGGAGATGATGTTCAGATAACACAAAATTTTATGCAAATATGGAACATTCAGGTTAGTACTGAAGAGTTCCTGTTTCATGTGAAAGTAAAATGGTTTTTGAGCTATCAGCAAAAGGGCCTAATATGCAAGAACTATGTACATAGTTTATGAATTGGCATAACATTAACAAGTATTCTATACAGAAGTACTGTTTGTACTTACATTATGGATAAGTACCACAGAATTTCTACTTTGATCAAAGTAGCCCAATAGAATTTATTGCATTTTCCTTTCTTTCCTCTCTCCCTTTTTCCTTCTACTCTGAGGCAAAACAGGTAAAGTTGTACCTGGTGCTTAATTAGCACCCAGAATCTTGCATTGAATGGCTCTTTTGTCATCCTAAATGTGTGTCACATCAATGACTTTTGTAGTAATCTTTGTTGGTCTTCAAGGTTTAAAGATATTATATGGCTACATGGAGTCTTATCAGTACACTTACCCATAAAAATAATGAGATTATGGCCTCCGGGGTTGTTACACTGTGAGTCTCGTAGAAATTAACCGAAGTGCCTCTATCATCAGGATATCAAGTTACTCATTTATCTAATGATGGAGGAGGTAAGCGCCTCTGAAATGTGAAATTTTCTGTCAGACTACATGATGCATCGTCCCAGAAAATGAAATCTTTTTACTTGCCACCATGTGAACCACAAATCTCTCAAAAATAATATTGTTAAAATCTGTGCTCTCTTTGGATAAAGTGAAGTATGTTTTCTGGTAGCAAATTTATATATTGGCTTCAATGACAAACACCCTTGTGTTTACTGTGGAGTTTGTCCAAGGTAAGCATTTTTATATTGGTTAGAATTAAACCATAACTATTGCATCTTTAATATACCATAGCTGGATAGTACACATACTTTCTTTTTGATTGGCTATGCCTTACACTGCATAACAACCTAGAAGACTGCCATCTTCATACTCATCACCTTGGGAACCTTAAATCTTACATATTGTTGGTTGCTTGTGTAAGAGAACAGCTTAATGAAGAAGCTCATCCAGGACAAGAACGTATAAATGAGGGTGAGATTATAAAATTCTGATGCCTGTTTTGCAAAAGATACACAATTTAATGCATTGAAAATCAAGACAGACGTACACAGTTCAGAATTGGGAGTTCGTCTTTTGTAGGCATAAAATCTGACGAATATGAACATGCTCTGCTTACTATAGTAACATTTCATTTAGGTGTTTCTGAGATGGTGGGGGGGCAGTGATTATGAGTACTAAACCTGAGTGACACCATTGAAATTGTTGAATAGGGACTATAAAACTGACCATTGAAACTTGCAATCATAAACCAAGGAATATTAAATGGGCATTACACTGTAATAACTCCTATATTTATTGGCCCCTCTTTCTTTCCAGTTTTCTACTCTTATTGGTATGTGGATTATTCCATTGTTATTGTGCCTGAAGAATCAATGGTGGCGTTTCATATTCTTATGGCTACTGTTTTCCTGTATAACTAGTCTAGTAGTGAGAAAAGCCATTCAGAAACCAATTGAAGGTACAACCCCAAGGTTTGTTTTTGATTTTTCATAATAATAACTCTTCTGGCCTTAAAAATGCACTTTCACTGTTCATAAAAGAAGAAATTGTGTCATCTTAGATTGAAGTGATTAACTTTTGTTTTCTTTCAGATTGGTCTACAAATGGTTTTACTTCCTCTACAAATTAAGTTATGCTCTGGGCTTAATAGGATATGTCATCATGATGGCTACATTTTTTGGGTTACATGTAGTATTTGATGCTAAACCACATACATGGATGGATGTTGGATTGCTCTTTGTATTTTATGGTCTATATTATGGAGTTTTGGGCCGAGATATAGCAGAAATATGTGCTGACAAAATGGCATCACATATTGGGGTAAGCATATAATAATATAAAACTTTATTTTTGTTTGAGTTGAATGAAAGTTTCAGTCAGACCAGGACTATTCAGTCCACAGCCTGTAGGTATTTTGTTAGGCAGCTGTATAATCTTTTGAATGTCTTGTGTGTCTGAAAAGATCATCTATGTGCCCTATAGAGGGTAAATTATCATTTTGGTATGCTTGCATAGGATATAGTTCTGTGTCCTTACAATGTGTTTTCAACTATATTGAAGATATATATATGGGAGTTTATGTAAGGAGATTGGCTGGATTAAGAAGAGGGGTGTTGTTTAAGAATTTCACATGGGGCCTAGAAATGAAGAATCACAATTTATAATTCACATATTTATATTAAGGACTATGTTAGATAAATATCTGTCTTGGAAAAGAGGTGAAGTATATTAGATATTTGTAGATTTGGAAAAAGCTTTTGATATATTAATGAGAGACTTTGTGGTGAAAAGAGGGTGCTAAAGGGGAATCAAAATATATCAAGGGGTCAAAGGAATCTGTAGGAATGTGAAGATTGCAGTATAATATGAAGGAATTCAGGTATTAAAGGAATTTGTTTCAAATATTGGATAATAAATGAATTGAAGGGTAATTGGGAGATGAAATGTTCCATATAAGTACATACTCATGAGACTAGGAGAGGTATAGGATGATGGAAAATGTGAATTTGGAGCTTAAAGGGTGTTGAGAGAAATATTGAGCAGGGAATGCAGTAAAGAGGAAGGATTTAGTGACCTTTTAAGATATGTGGGAACTAGAAGTTGGAGATATGGGTTGATGTATAAAAGATTTACAAGTACTGATCCAGAAACTAGAAGTAGAAAAATAGTTGGGGGGGGGGGGGGGGGAGTATAAATTTGGGTTGTATTTAAACCAATAAAAAGATAACTGGAAAAGATTAGTAACAAGATAATGAAACAGTCACTGATTGGTGTGGTTGCAAAGATCGGAAAGATTGGATATTATTTATTTCTATGGCGCAACAACCCGAGTTGAACCTTGGCCTCCACCCATGTGGGAGAGTTTTTTTTTGTCTTTGAAGCATGCATTTATGAATAGTGTGCGACAGGCCCACTGCCTCTACACAATTTCTACTCATATCCTGATTTGTCTGCTAGATCCATCTAGTAGTGAATCAGGAGAGGCTTGGGTGAGAAATGGCCACTGAATTTTGCTTATGAAACATATCATTCATGCTCGTAAGGTTCGTTTACATGCCTTTAATCTACGACATGGTATCACTGGTTTTACTTCCCCTCCGAAGGAAGCTGTTCTACAGATTTTTATCACCCTTAAAAGTCCATCAACCTCGGCCAGGTTTTGAGCCCGCGAACCTTGGGTCCAGTGGCGAGCACGCTAACCACTAGTCCACCGAGGGCGACGAAATTGCATATAGTCTGTAAATGGTGAATGTAAAAAGGAGTGAGGATGAATGTAAATATATGCAGAATCCAGACAATAAGACCATGGAGTCATGTCCAAAAGACTCAATAAATGTCATTGTCTGTAGCATGCTTATCAAGACATGCACATTCAGGTTCCACTTTATATGCTGTAATGTCTCAGTATTCGCTCCTGTCCACATAGATTTAATATCATAGTGATAATATATATAATTTGTGTAGTTTTACACAAACATTCCATTTTCATAAATGTAACTCCTTAAATGCAACTGTATTTAATTATGAATTGTGTTATTGGTGTAGTACTACACAGATCATGGCATGCCCACAAGGCATCTTGACTCGGGAGTGTGTGCTGTATGTGGTAACAAATTGTTGGTGCAGGAAAATGAAGAAGGAGTCTTGGAGAATACGTATAAGCTCTCTTGTAACCATGTGTATCCTTAAAGAGTTTCTTTGTTTGTGGTGAATATAACTGCTTTAAAATATCGGTACATTATAAAATCAACATGATTTTAAGAATGATTGGAAAATAAGAGGACTGAGAAAAATCTTATTGCAATCCTAATTTATGTACTGCCCTTATGGTTCATCCTGATCTTATTTTACAGATGCCAGACTCAAAGACAGAAATTATTACATAATTGGAATCTCCTAGTATATACATTTGTATTGTTTTATTAGGTTAGTTATGATGGGATGGAGGAATAGTCATTGGTATTAATGGTGTTGAATCTTTGGGTTATTTTGCTTATGATTTACCTAGTGTAAACTTTATTGAACCAATGTTTGCATGGATTGATAATTATCTGACCCCAAATTCTTCACCTTTTTGTTGTGAAATTTGAGTTACATGATAATGCATTCAGTGAGATGGGGAATAATTTTATGTCACAAGTCACTGGAATGGGACTCACTGTTTGCTTTAGTCAGTAATGTATATGATCCATGTTGAACAAAATAATCTGAGCCACTTCACAAACACTTCTGAAAACCTTCACTTTTAAGATCATGATAATGACATGACAGTTTTGCTCCAAAAACTGCATTGCAACAAAATTGTTGCTCCCACTCTCAGAAAATTGCCACTAACTTTCCATTTTTCTTATTATATTACATGACTGTTATATTTCTGAACCTAGAACACCACTGACAAAATCACAGACCAAATTTTTCTATTCTTATTTTATCATAATTCAAGGTTTTTTTGTGTGTGTTCCATTCCATGAATGAGTATGTCAAGCATTCATCCTGTGAGTCAAGCAAGAAAACACCAGAATGTTGAAGACACTTTTGAACTGAAAATGCACAAGACATATTATAACAGGTTACAACTTACATGAAAGTAATGTGGCCTGTCTTTGGACAGACAAGTCCAGTTCTTTTACATTCCAATTTTCCCTCATGTATATGTAATCTACTAAAAGACCTTAATAGTACATCGATCCCTCAATTTACAAACATAATTCATTTCACAAAAAAATATTCTTAATGTGTAAATATGTAAACTGAAAATAAAATTCCCACTAATTCTATGTTAAAGATTCTGACTGGATTCCGACTCTCAGAAAAATCACTCGGATATTCTTCTGACATATGTTACAGTACCATACACTCTTAAAAACAAGAACAGTGCTACATTTTTATGATAGTTGTTACCTACCTAACCCTGTAAGTGAACTACTGAAGTGTTACATCAAGCATTTACATTGTGTGGCAGTTGCATTAGTTACAGTATAAATGTCAGAAATTGTATAAACAAAGAATAGACAGTTTTATTTATTAAAAACCTTGCACAAAGGTTGGTTCTTCATTGTAGCAAAAATATGTTGGTAAATTGAAAAAAAGTATAAATTTACATATTTTGTTGTAGTGAAAATTTGTAAATCAGAAGTTCATAAATCAAGGAGTATGTGTACTGTTAAAAAGCAATTGGCATCAGCCTGATATTGTCTTCATTCACATTTAGACATCACAGCATCCCTGGCCTCACTTATCAGAAAGTTCCAAAGCTGTGTTACTTGAATGAAGAGCATGAAACATGATGCTATTCTTGTAGCCATATCAGCCAAATTCTGTGAGATTTCAAAAGAGAAATTATATATTCCTGCTCAGTATGTTTTACTGATTGAAAGCTTTATCTCCATTTGGGTGACTATAGAGTAAAACTGTTGAGATGTGAATGATTTTTTATTATTAAATAACAACTCTGAACCATAATTATCTCAATAGAACTAAGACAACTGACGTAGGTAGTTTGTCCCTCCATTTTACATTCAATTTTCAAAATAGTTATTTTTGTTTCCCTCATTTAATGTCTTGACATGTAATGCTTGTGAAATACTCTGCATAGTTTTCTTAATACTCATACCAGATTTCATGAATTTTGTATTCGAGGATGGTGCATCGTGGGTAAGAAACAAACATGCCCATATTGCAAGGAGAAAGTGGATTTGAAGAAGATGTTTTGTAATCCGTATCCTTTTTCATAGATGCATTTATTCTTTGTCAAGTGTTAAAACAGAGCTGCAAAAGACAAGTACTTGGATAATCTAGAATATAGAATTGTACAGAAATACAGTAAAAACTCATTCTGTAATAATGAAAATGTTGAAAGAGTCCTGTCCAGCACCCACTAAGAATAAAAAAATTAAATATGAATCTTGTACTCTAAAAGTTTCAGATCCATTTGTAAGATCCCAGGGTTGGCTGTATTACAAAGATCAGATTCATGTGTAATATTGCAAATCTCTCTGATCAGATACTGATAATTACACAGTTTAGAATATATGTGTAACTGAAGCAAGGCTCAAAGATAGAAGGTTACATAACGATATTAAAAATATGTTCTTCTGGAAGGAAACGACGAAAAGGGTGCATTATTTTACAAAAAATAATAAACTAAGCCAATAGATCATATGTGTTTGTACTAATGGGAGATTTTAAGCCAAGAATAAGTAGAAACAAAGTACAGTGATATTTTGACATATTTAGTGTCATGATCTAAAACAGTAATAGGGTGAGAATGAATTTTTGGTTTATATAATGTAAAAATACAAATACGTTTTTCTGACAGTACTGTGTGCTTACTTTTACAAAGGAGTTAACATGTTACTTTATATAAGATAATGTTAGAATTTGAAGGTATGACCTTAACATATGCCAGATGGGAGCGACCCCATGTACTTTATGGTCAACTGTTGGATTGGATTCGGTGGCTAGTAGCATGGCAACCTCTAATTCTCTTTCTTGTTCAATGCATAAACTGGGCACTGGGACTGGAATGAATATTATGGCTGTGAATTTTGAATACATATTTATATCACCATTGATTAAAGTTTCCTATGTATGAAAGAAGATTTGTGTGTATGTGAATATTCAAGGTGTGAGGACCAGGAATTTGCCAGCATGTAAAAATACCAAGCTTTGCATTTGAATGACTGGAAATATTTTTAAGGTTTTGTAGCAACAGTTCTACAGTCCAAAGTATTTATGAGTTAAGATACATGTCATACAACTGTAAGGAATATGCATTAAATTTTTAAAAGATACCTGTTATCTGACCTATTTCCCTGCTCTTAGTAAAGTGTAGTTACCAGTTTAAAATTTGATAAAGAGCTGAGCTTGTGCCAGTGAAAGGGGATTTTCAGGGAAAAGACATTTGTATTTATATGGTTCCACTTCATAATTGCTTTTCATTAATATGTATATATAGAATGACTTCGAAAATGTTGTGCTTTTGTTTGGGTGAAACATGTGAACCAGTCTTTTTTTATAAAAAGAGTGTTAACTGTTAAATGTAAAAGATAATCATTCATCAGACATTGCATAACTGTTAGATAATTAAATTCAGCAAGTATTATACTGTGAAAACATAACATCTAGTAGCTGCACATTCCACATTTTGTTCTAAAGTTTTCTACACTAAACTCTTTTGTTGTCATTATTTTGAACACATGTTAAATTTGAAGGTTTCATGGTGGTGAAAATGTGGATTGGGTTCTATGTCATGATTACATATAGTCTTGTAGGTGGTTCTCAATGATTCAGATTAATGTAGAACCTACTAGACTGTGTCATCATAACCCAGAAGGCCTGCATTCATAGGTTATATTGTTAGTTGTGGCCTTGTGGGTTGCAGTGCCATATAGTCTTGTAGGTGGTTACCATATTTTTGGAAGAACAGAGTACCAAGGAAACCATGTGACATAACTCAGAAGACTTCAATCCATAGGTTATATTGTTAGTTGTGGCCTTGTGGGTTGCAGTGCCATATAGTCTTGTAGGTGGTTACCATATTTTTGGAAGAACAGAGTACCAAGGAAACCATGTGACATAACTCAGAAGACTTCAATCCATAGGTTATATTGTTAGTTGTGGCCTTGTGGGTTGCAGTGCCATATAGTCTTGTAGGTGGTTACCATATTTTTGGAAGAACAGAGTACCAAGGAAACCATGTGACATAACTCAGAAGACTTCAATCCATAGGTTATATTGTTAGTTGTGGCCTTGTGGGTTGCAGTGCCATATAGTCTTGTAGGTGGTTACCATATTTTTGGAAGAACAGAGTACCAAGGAAACCATGTGACATAACTCAGAAGACTTCAATCCATAGGTTATATTGTTAGTTGTGGCCTTGTGGGTTGCAGTGCCATATAGTCTTGTAGGTGGTTACCATATTTTTGGAAGAACAGAGTACCAAGGAAACCATGTGACATAACTCAGAAGACTTCAATCCATAGGTTATATTGTTAGTTGTGGCCTTGTGGGTTGCAGTGCCATATAGTCTTGTAGGTGGTTACCATATTTTTGGAAGAACAGAGTACCAAGGAAACCATGTGACATAACTCAGAAGACTTCAATCCATAGGTTATATTGTCGGTCTTCTGGGTTGTCATGTCATATAGTTTTGTAGATAGTCACTAGAAATTTAAAGGAACTTACTTATTGTCCCTGTCTTTGGGGGAAAGTTATACAAGGTTACATGGCATCACAACCCAGGAGACCTCAATTAACATTTTCATTATTGTGATACCCTCCTTTAAGTTATATTGATTATAATACAGGGTTTATCTTTTACCCATAAATTAGTTACATTTCAGTTGGGCAGTTTAGATCTCTAGTCACCACTCAAAGACATTTGCAAATTCCATATAACTTACATTAATTAGAATGTGTATTTTTAATATGGTCAAAAGACTTGAAGCCAATTTTTACTGTGCCACCTACAAGTTGTCAGTGTAATTTTTGAGCAGTAAATAAATGCAGCTCAGTCAACTACAGTAAGGCAAAAAATAAATGTTGAATAAATCATGGATGGGGTTTTGTGTACAGAATAAATTGAAACGTCAGTATATCAGACATAATGACAAATTTTACTGTGATAGTTTCTGGCTGCAAGAAATCATAGGGAATATGGGATGTGAAAAAAAGAGATTCTGTTTACAACTGCTCTGAACCCTGTATTGCATTATGTGTGAAGGAAATATGTGTTTTATTTTTAAAACTTTTCATACATCCATAATTAGTGATTACAGTTCATGAATCCTTGATGCATAATAAGTAATAATATATGTCTATCCAATGCTTTATTTTGTCAGAAATTTTCTTATGCTTCCTTCTATGCTACATCAGATCTGGAACAAATTTATCAAATATTAAACACAATATCCTGTTGCATATTAACATTTTTCTCTATTTTTGTTTCAACACCAACTGTATGAACATCACACACCATTTGTAATGTTAAAATTGTTTTATAATGTCAAAGACTAAATATTTGGAAACAATAGAGAAATTTAGTTTCTAGTTATAAGTCCATTAAGATCTATGCTGTTCCCTGATCCATCTTTATAGATCATTGTTGTTTGTTACTTTTAGGGTTTGTAAATTGGAACTATGACAGGGTATCCTTCTTCACCATAGCTCCCGTCCTAGTCTTTTTAACTATTCATTTGTAACAAAAATAGTGTATTCTTTGGATTACTTTTTGTGTCTTTTTTCAGATGTACTAGCGTAGGGTTATCAACCTGCAAGCCACATGTGGTCCTTCAATTTGTTTTGTAGGCCTACAAACATTTTGTGTAATAAACACTTTGTTAATGTTGTCAGTATTCGGCAGTTGTCTATTGATAAACATTTGGAGTAATACAAATTGCAACAAGGGAAATGAAAGCTGACATTAAACATTATCAAGCAAATCACTTACTAGTAACAAGTTATCAATATTTTTAATAAATGCTATTGATTTTAATAAAATTGCCGCTTTTATAACCAGGCTGTCTGAAAGTTAAAACAAAAAGGAGTGTGGCCCCAGATCTGAAAAGGTTGGCTACCCCTGCACTTAACCTGCTCAAGTGCACAGGAGATTTAATTTTGTGCATGTGTACTTAGCATCTTTGGAAAAAGGGCTGAGTTACGGTCTTTCATAAATATCAACCCTAAAGATGGAGGCAGCATGCTCCTCCAGAATATTACACCGCAAATGGAATGAATATCTGCATATTTAGGTAATCTGTTGGATGTGGGTGTGTAATCTGTGCTAAACTAGTATAAGACAAATAAATAAATGGACAGAGATTGATGCATTCCATGCAGAGTGTGGAACATATCAGAGAAGTATCACATGCGCCTAAAAACTAATAATGCACAGTACCCAGTATAAATTAATATATTGCTTGCGAAGTCGAATCATCAAGGACAAATAATATTTTTTCATATAGCTTTTAATTTGTGAATTCTTGAAAGCTTGGTACCAACCGTTCTGTAACCTCTAGACCAAAGATTACCGATACGTATTCCTGAATGTACAACTGATTATGCGTTTCTGTCAGACTCGTGATAAGTCGTGTTTTGTCGGTAAATTTCCGTAACTTAGCCACGCCCATTAATGACTGCCGTAGATGCCGTTGAGGTGTGGAATGTAATATGTGAATTTGTTATATCGTTTGAAAAATAAATCATTATTTCTGCACGGATTTAATGAAACGTGCATTTGACACCGGCTGTAAAGCGTTTCTAGTGCAACTGTCTGAATCTTTGAATTGTGAGTAGTGTGACCATAAAAACCGGAATACATATATTTCCCACACACCAGAGCATCGGGTGCTGGATCGGATTTATCAGAGGTAAGTGACTGTATGTGACGTTTCTTGCCACAGTTATTCTAGATTCAGCGAAGGTTACATATTCATACATTGGTGTTACAGCCACCATTACTTCATGCTCATGTCATGTGTCAGTTACCTTATTGTGTGTATATATTATTGGGAGGTCCTGTTCAGCTAGGTATCAACAGACATATCAAAGTTCTAAATTGATTGACACGTTTTCCTCATTCATAATTGCAAGGCGTTGTAAAAATAGAGTTCCACAAGGTTCATTACTTTATCCTATGCTTTTCGTCTTATTTGTCACTTATCTGCCCCAACAATAGAACCTTATGCTCTTAGCTGATGTTACTAGCATTATTATTTATTACCCTGAAAGTGACTGCTCTTAGAATTAGATTAATGATTTCTTTACTAGCATGAACAGGCGGTTTAAAGCAAACAAGCTCATTAAATTTTAACAAAACAATGTTCTACTAGCAGCAAAACTTGTATTAATTTAAATATAGATTATGGTAAAGCAGTTGAAAAAAAAAATTCTTGGCTTACATATTAATATATTTAATTGTAGAAAGCCCATTTAATATATATTTTTTCAAAACTGAGTTCAGCATTTTTTACTTTGAGGACAGTCTTACTACTCATGAAAATAAATACTTTGCTTCTCTTATTTCCGTCCTGTCTCGTCATATGGAGATATCTTCTGGGGAAATTCAACAGACAGCAGAATAATATTTAAAATTCAAAAGAAAATCTTTATAATAATTACAAGTGTTATAAAAAAGAGCTTCTTGTAGGGAATTGTTTTAAGAAATTGACTATATTTCCCTTGAGAGAATATCACTCTCATTACTGTTGTGGACAACACACAAAGTTTCAAATTCTGACATGTAATATAAACACAAACATAAACATGGCCTCCATATGCCAAATGTTAACCTCTTTAAGTTACCAGAAAAGTGTTCATTATGCAGATATCAAATTATTCGGTAATCTTTCTTATGAAATTAAAGTTTAAATCGTTTTATAAAAGTATTTTACCAGCATTGAAAGATTGTCATTTATTTAAATTGAAAATAGCAGCAATAGCTATGTGTTTATACTTGTTTTGGTATTGTATTTGTACTAATTGTTGGTATTTATATTGTTTAAAACTGTGTTCTGTTCTATCAACATGATACTTTATTATATGTCACACATATTATAGCATTCAGTATTTTAGCATTGCCTAGGACTTTAGATACTTCTTTGTTATATACTAAAGCTAATATGGTGATACTATAATATTAGGAAACAGTGCACATATTGTTATAAAATTTACTAGTACAATAAAAATACAGGATTGCAAAAGCGTGCTTTCCTATTTAAATGTAAAATATAATTTAAATGTAGAATTAACCATTAATTTTTTGACACTAAGTGCTGGTGTACAATTAAGTCTGTCATTTATTTATATTAAAATTATTGTTCAGTTTGACATCTCAAAGTTATTATCACATTTATTGAGAAAGTAGATTAATTATTGAGGAAGTAGTCTACAGGACTAGGATGGAACTATTTTCTTGTATTAATTATTTATATCTTCTTCCTGTTATTTAATATGATATGTATCTTGTTGTATGCCTATAAAATCAAAACATTCTTAAAATATTCGTAAAGTTATGAGCTTCACAACATAATGAGATAAAAATTTCATACATTTTTAGGTATAATGCATTCAAAATGCATGGAACACATACTTGGTTAGGTCACACCCCTGCTAAAATACCAGAGAATGGCATATCTGTCAGCAATTGGTACATATTTGAATGTGTGCATTGTTGATTGCATTCTTTGATTCTGATGGTCCTGCTTACTTTTCCACAGTTTAATTGAATCTAGAATACTTCTGATCTGGTTACAGTAATATAAATGTGTTTGCAGGAGATTGTATCAGGAATATTTTATGCATTTACATTTTATAATGAGCCAAAACAAAGGGATTCTTTATCTGCAGGGAATTTTACTGCTGCTTTAGAATGTACTGTAATAAAAGTAAGGAGATTCATGAAAGACTTTAATTTAATGTCCTAAATCAACACTTGATTTGATGGGATAGCAACATAAGATGGATCTTAGGAAGTTGTTATCAGGGTAAAAGGTGAATGAAACTGCCCTCAGGATTGTGTCCAATGGCGGCTACCTTTGGCAGCCTTCAGATTCTGCTACCGTAGTGTTAATTGATGAACTTAACCAACTAATCAGGCATTAATTTAGTCTGTGGGAATATAAATATATAAATAGTAAAGAAATTTGTTTTAGTTTAGCAAAGCTCTATGAATGTTGATGAAACTTGTTATAAGGGTGTGGTGAACTTGATTCATCTGGCGCAGAATAGGAACCAATGGCAGGTTCTTATGCACTTGGTAATGAGCCTTTGAGTTCCATGTATTTCTTGGCAGCCTGAACATATATTGGCTTCTCAGGAAAGACTCTGCTCTATGGAGTAGCAAGGAAACCAGACTTCATGTGAATTTATATGGATGTAAATAGATCAGCATGTCAGAACAATGTTTGTTGAATGAAGTCATAATTAAACTCGGTATAATCATTTAAAAATGATTAAAAACTTAGTTTTCTGAACAAAAATAAAGGAAATGATATTTACAATGAAATAGCAAATGAATAAATTCAGAAAATTCCTATTATTAATTTACAAAAGATTATTCCTCAAAATGACACTCATGAGGAAGTTAGGAGGAGACTAAATTCCGGAAATGCTTGCTACTTCTCAGATCAAAATATTTTGTCTTCCCGTCTGATTTCTAAGAACCTGAAGATTAAAGTATACAAAACAATAATTTTGCCTGTTGTTTTGTATGGGTGCGAAACATGGTCTCTCACTCAGAGGGAGGAACACAGATTGCAGGTGTTTGAGAACAGGGTGTTGAGGAGGATATTTGGGCCTAGGAGAGAAGACGATGGGGCATGGAGAAAACTGCATAATGGTGAGCTTAAAAATCTGTACTCCTCCCCCAATATTATCAGTTAGTTTAGTATCATGTATAAAATGAAGGAAAGTAAGCGCTACAGGTTCCTCCCAGAATTTCTTCGTCTGGACCCGGAAAACCTGTTCTCAATCACGCGCCTGTCTCCTTTCCTGCTAGGAAAACGCCCTTAATGTTCAAAACTGGTTACAATTATTTTGTTATTCGTTTCAATAAGAAATAGTAGTAGGCTCAAGTAGACTGCAACGTATCCTAACAGAACGTTCCGCCGTTGACTAAGGTCAGTATTATGAGAAGTAAAAATTTGTTGTCTTCACACCGGGATCAGATGGTCAACCATAACAATAACCGGTCACTAGTTACAAATCACTCTCGCTGGTTTTTATGTGATCCGGCATCATCTGTAAGTGTATACTGGGACAGTGGACCGTATCTGCCTCGTATGCCCGTCTTTGCCCCCAGTTCAACACGGCTTAGATTCCAGATCTTATGACCAGGTGTTGTTATCTTCGACCATATCAGATCTCATAAAGCACGGGTGTCGTACTACAGTCTTCAGTGCTTGAATTTTGACACCCCAAAAAATAATTACACTTATTTTATTACGCGCCTTTACCCCAAACACAAGAAAAAGTGACAGTGGAACAATGGTTCCGGAGAATTTGACGTAAATACGTCTATACGGAAAGGAAGTTTATATATTGGCTTTATTCTAAATATTTCCTTTATACATGCTTTACAATTGAGATAAGTTTGATTAAGACATTGCTTATTCAACTTGAATTAGTTACGCTTAAGATCGGTCTGTGGTAGCTGAATGTAATGTAAAGAAATGTAATGTAAGGTAATGTAATGAAATGTTTTATAGGTAACAACAATGCCGAGCAAACAGATAACGTTTTCTAGGTGAAAATAATGACGAGTAAACAGATGACGTTTTCTAGGTACCAATAATGCCGAGTAATGTAATGTAACGTTTCCTAGGTAACAACAATGCTGAGTAAACACGACGTTTCCTAGGTAACCAGGTTACACTTTTTCGTTCCCCTTTTTTGACGTATTTACGTCAAAACGGGAGTGCGAATTCGTTACTTGGGTGTTTAATTCTCGGATTATTTAACGATGCCGTTTCTTGTGCCTAGGTTATGTAGCGTCACATGGTAGAATGATTTGTGAATGAAGAATTGGTAAAGGATGTGGAAGGAAGCAGTCGTGACCCTATTTGAAGTTACTATTGTGGCATCTGTCTGGAGGAATAGGGAAACCGCTGTCACTACAGATTGTCTAGGGCAGGGGTTCTCACCTTTTTTCGCTGGCGTACCACTAGTTCTAATTTAACACATTAAATGTACCACTAACCAAATGCGTTCAGGGAAAACTTATTTAGGTTAATATTATCTTTTGATTTTCTTACTTAGTCCGCGTACCACTCAACATTGGCTCTCGTACCACCAGTGGTACGAGTACCCTAGGTTTTTAAACGCTGGTCTAGGGGACGAAATTGGGGTCCGGGACATTACGAATACGAAGCAGTTCCCAAAATACGTTTTTGCTGTGGTTTTCCCTCTACACCGAACATAATTATTTTCTGTACCCATAGATTTGTTAATGTGGTTGGTTTATTCTGCCAATGGTACATTGTCTGCAGTGTGTTTGATGTATTCGGGAGTTGGTTGTACTCTCGATTTAGGTGATTGGTTGTTTAGAGGTTAATCGAACGTCCTGTTGCCATCTTAAAATAAGCCCTGTAACGTATTTATACCGTGTATAAAAATAATGAGGAACGTGTTATTCGCGACAGATTCTATCATCACGTGTACTTAAAGTACATAAATGCGCCCATTGTGACCACTTTAACGTGTTCCAATTGTTCAGGCATTTCCAACATTTTTTTAGAAGAAATAAAAATATATTTTATAAATGAAAACTTTAAAATATTTGTTGAAGCTTCAAATCGTTAACAACCAATGAAAGTCAAGTTGTGGAATTGTCAACCACCGTGCATGCAGTTTTGCCATATGAGCATGGTTTATTAAAATTAATATATGGACTTATGAAAATTATACTTTTTGTAACATGTTTTAAGGAGTCATTTTACGAAATTAAATCCAGTGAAATAGGAATTTTTAAAAAGCTAAGAACTATAAGAATGTAAAATATAAAAATAAGACACTGAAAAATAAATATAAGCAATTACCTTTATTCTGCATTCAGATTTTACACGAAGAAATAATATTTTGGTACCCTGTCATTTCCGAGAAGTCAATGGTGGAACTGCCTACAACTGATTCACGTGCATGGCCGAAAAATCAAATCAAATTAGTTACAGTAACACTAATTGCAACACGATGAAGTTCAGAAAACAAACTCATCAGTGATATACACAGTGTATAACAAAGTTAGGTAACCTGGTAATGAATAACTTATGGAAGGATGCTTTAGAGCAAGTATTATATCCAGCGGTAACATGTTAGAAAGTTGTCTTTCTGCTATCATGCACGCTTCTTCATAGCAGCAGTCCTACGAGACACAGTCGTCCCATTGTACTGTTACTAAGTGTTGGATTATATTAGAAATTAGACCACGAATGCAGGTGGCAAAGTTGCATTCCATGGCAAACGTAGGTGCACTTACCTTAAATAGAATAATGTAGAGACCCTGAAGAACATTTGGTCTAATGGGCGTGGGAGAAATATGTAGAATGAAGATTGCTTCCTTTTCGTAGAATTGGTAGGCGATATGAGATACACATACATATACCGACTCTGAGGGAAAACTTCTTGGAAGAGACAGTGATGGACCAAGTTGTAGAGGGAAAGGAAACATGTTCTGTGAGTCAGTTTGAAGTTGCTCAGGATATTGTCCAGTGATGTTGGAGTTTGTAGACGTAAATCGGAATACATTTTCTTCCACAGCAATTCTTCTCGAATCGAAATTTGTTTTCTGCAACAAATTTCGCAACTGATTTGATCCCAAACACTAACACTCGTTCTCAAAATCAAGGTGAAATTAAAAAGTGTAGTTTCCCCTGATGATGAGTAAAGCGCAATGGGAGAGTGGCGGTAGGCAAGCAGGCAAACTCATAGCTTCAAAATTTCGGCACTCGAAATAAAGCATATGTTTAAAGATGACTTTCGTCTGGGTTGTAGCGCCATACAGTCTAGTAGTTTACCAACGTTTCAGAAGTCCTTGCTGCCTCCATCATCAGCAGAGAACGTCTTTGTACTCACAGCCGTGAGAACCTCAAAGCCTCTGTGAATGTTCTTGACTGGTTCATTGAAATCCAGCTGAAAGATAAAATGCAGATCACAGTTATTCATGCCGTCACTCGTGAAAAGCTGAAAAGCGGTGTCGAAAAAATTATTTTGGTGATAGTTTTATTTTTTATTTGTCCAGATTGTACACGAGCAGGTTCGTGTTCAGTCCTCTCTACCCTGTGCATTTTGTAATAGTTTTTTTATACAAAACACACGTATTGAATACATACCTGTATGTATTCAATTCGTGTATCACCAAAACTACTTTACGTTGTTCTGAGTTTTGGTGCAATGTAATGTAGATTTGTAGGTATCAGCCTACGAGTCTGCACGGCGCCAACACCCAGAAAACTTCATATTGTTTTGTAGCGATCCAATATAAACCCTGCTTTACATAAAGCTCGTGGAATTTCATTGATTTTCTGAAGAACGGTCCGTCGTGTCATGAAATAAAGATTTCATCAAGACGTAGCCTACAGAATTTATTTGATTCATTGTTTGATGTGGTGAATTCTTAACGAAACGCGAAAGAAAGTTACTTCTAGCAGTGCAACGAGGTTATCGTTGCAGCAACAAAATCTGCATCTCTACAAAGAATTAATATCAAGGACATTCAGGTATACAGAATACGGAGTGACACATCATGGGAACATGTTTACATTATTAGTTATCGGGTGATTTCCGTGCATGTGCCCATGGAGATAACGGCAGAGTAATTCTTATGGTGTAGATTGCAACGTCAAGCCACAATTATTTTCATTCACGTTTCGATACACGAGAAGCGTTGTTGACTTGACATCATCTGTAGTTTACTTTGATGAGGGTGTGTGTGTCTGTTTGTGCACTGTAGTGAGATTATCAAAGTGAAGCGTATTTATTTGACGATGAAGCTTCTCCAAACCTCGTAGGTGGTGGGTTGATTGTGTGGTTGTAGTTCGAACTGAGTATGTGAAATAGGTTTTACTGATCTGGGCAAATCTGTGCGTCTGAGGACCGTTTTAAGTAAAAGGCAAGGAGATCAAGGGAGAGGGGCAGCAGATAAGGAAGCCTATACTTTTAACATTACTTCCCAGCGGCAATGCTTTGTAGCTGTCTGTCTCATTTCCTGTACCGATAATGCATTTAGTTGTAGTCCAGTGGATTCCGGTTAATTGGGGCACATCGGGACTTGAACACTGTGGACCATTTAAGCGAAGTTCCACGTAAAGAGTTAAAAATGTCTGTTCTTTATGATTTGTCCCAAATAAACGGCAGCCCCGATTAACCGATGGCCCAGTTAACCGGAATCTACTTTATATGCGGTTGTTTTTTTATCCCTACCTGCAAAATGGTGATGCAGGCAAGGACACAGTGCTGTTGTTGCACTGTGTAATTTACAATATTGACGAGCTGTTGACGCTGGAATGTATAGTCTACACATTTAAAGAAGTTTAGTTGTGTTTACACAACATTAATCTCATAGTCGAAACGCAAGGTCTCAGCAAGATTTATCACCATTATAAAAATAGGTGCACTCATACACACATAATAGTTTGGGAGAATTGTTCCATGTGCACGATGTAATAGCTGGCTCAAAACTCTCATACGTGGTGGGTGCATTCGAAGAGCTGACCCTAAATGAATGTCATTAATCGACTTTACCACACTGGATCGCTCTTGTTTTTGATAGCATGCAAATTACTTCCAGATAAAAGTCGTCAGTGCCGGTACGGATGCTTGTAAAGCTACGATACTAAGGAGTGGATTTAATTAAGGGAATTTTAGAATTTGCAGTGTGCATTGCTGTTTGATTCACCGACATTTTCACAAACTAGCAGTTTGCTTTGGTATGAATGAATATACGCGATATGATGTTTGTCGCTTGTTGGTAGCTACTGCTGTGTGAATCCTGCCCTTTCGAGGGTTGCAGTTTTAAAGCAAATTAATTTCTGTCGCATGGCATCACCACTCATCACAATTCCTATTAGTCCTTCAGGAAAACTGGTCCCATAATAGGAAGGGTTGAAACCCTCTAGAATAAAGAACGAACTGGTGATTCTATTATTGTACAAGTTAATGCTTCTCATTCGTATCAGAAAGGCTTCAGGGTTGAATTTCGGTGTCGACGATATTTTTTGTCACATAAGTTTATTTTTCTTTCCGAATGGTACTGTCAAAGAAGTTACGGCTCTGTGTCTGCGTGATTCACCGATCATAGGCACCCTCAGGACCCATTTATCTTCATCTCATAACAAATGTGTGGGAAGGGAAGATACAAGATTGAAGTATCCACACTCTTACAATTATGAACATATAGGAAGCAACGTAGTATCAGGAGTGATCTGTCCGGTGCAGTAGAATTTTGAAGTCGCTGTAAAAAAGTACGAAAACAATTTTATTTATCTCGAAAACAGCCATGTACAAGTCTGCGTCACGATTTCGTTTTTCTGATGTCATGTTTCTCGGCTTAATGACACTTTGCGAATTATTCACTTTCATTTGTAGAGCCGAGTCACGACGAAGAACCATTCCGTTGCCTTGCAGATAACACGTCTTCAACACTTACGACGTCTTTACGTCAGGAATTGCGCACGTGACACCTTGCTGTTGAATATGTGAAGGTCATTACTTCATTACCATATTGTCTTTAACTGTCTAACCAGTACTGCATTATGTAATAACTCAGACATTACCGCTTAAATTCTAGCCTATATTTTGCTGCTCTTTGTGACAAAATTCTGTTGCTTGCTGGGAATGAATCCACATTTGCCATGCCTGTCATCCGTCTATCTCTCTGATGCATTGTATCCCCTGAGCTGCTGCTGATATGTATGTGTATTCAGTCGTTAAAGAACATTAAACAGTGGCACCAAAAGAGCTCGCCACTTGTCGTATGCTTAGCCAGTTTAGCCAGATTCACAAAATTGGCGATTAAAACTCGTGGGGATGAACCGTAAGACTTATTAATTAGAAGAAAGTGTGATTAATTGGAGGGGAGATTTGTGTAGTCTCAGTTTCCTTGTCTTTCGTCTTAAGAGTGGAACACAATTTAACAGTTTTCAATCTCCAAAACATTGTTTTGATTAAAATTAGGGCGATGGATAATGTCCAAGTGGCTTGTCATTTTAGTAATGTAAGTTCCTTGTTAAAAATGAGAAGTGTAGTGAATGCTGCCTGTTGCCATCCTAGGTACGTGTCCATCCAACTCGTCGACATTGACATCTTCAGCGAAAGACGACGAGCCCTGTTAAGGTTTGCAGACAGCGTTTTCTCGGATTACAAGACCCGTTTTGTATTTTAGAAAGGTCATTCACATGTAGGCATGATACTATTTGCAGTGGCCTTACGGGACCACATTTAAATTGGCTGTCACTTTTCTTTGAAATTAAGATGAACGTCATAGTTACAGTGCGAAGAGTTTTCTTTGATTTTTCTAACTGATTAACGGCTGTACGTAACACGGGTTTGTAGTAAATTCGTCATGGTGGGTGGTTAAGGTGTATGTAAATCTTGCACAGAACATGGCGACATAGTGACAGGCAAAAGAAACTTTGTGTGATGTGGTAAAATACTAGGAGTGATTATCAGTCTTTATTTTTTGGGACATAAGTGTGTAATAAAATTCTAATCACCACAGAATTTGTCCTCTCACAGCATTTCATATTCTGCGTAGAACTTGACCACTTTTCGTTTCGTTGAAGAAGTGATCAAATTAAGTGAGTAAGTTCTGAAGTGGACTAATGACGCAACCACGTTACGCCACAGTAGTTCGTTTGGCAGTCAGAACTTGACATTTTGGCGGTGTGCCACATTGATACAACACATTTTCATAAATTTGTAGACCTTTGTTACAATCGTTTTATTAATTCTTGTTCACGTGCAACTATGAAGTTCTGTGGTGGTCTTGTTATTGGTTAATATGCGCTATAATTTGTAGACAAATGCCGTAATTTATAGAAATGTACTTTCAGTTGAGATTTATAAGGAGTCAGAAACATCAGCATGTAAATTTGACGAAATCTCCTAGTTGTTACTTTAATTTTCAAGTAACCCTCTGAAAATGTATGCAGGGCTTAGTCTGTTCGTAGTTTATAGTTAGTTGTTACTGCTTTACGACGTTTTTAGGGGGTCGCTAGTGCTGTTGTCACCACAAATTCGATCGATTTGGAAGACCTTTGAGCATGTTCACACTAATATCGTGTTTAGATTGAGGGCAGTGGGCTGAAGGTACAGAAACATTGCTGGCAGTGTGTTTCTGTAGTTGTGTGTTTTACACAGTTTTAGGCTAACTTGGTGTAGCAACAACTTCAGGGCTGTATGCTCATCATAACGTTTGCATCCACCCACATGTCTACGGCGTCACAACCCAGAAGATCGCTATCGACAAGTCTGTATTTTGTCGATCGTTAATTTTTGCCTTTGATGACGTACGAAACAGAGTATCAGAAAAGTTGGTAGCATTATCACGTTAAAAGAGAAATTCATGTAGTAGTGAGGCAGTGGATTGAAATTCGCCTACCAGTCAGAGTGCGCAGACATTGCATCAGGCTAGCTGGGCCGGGAAGCTCACAACCGGTTCCCATACCTGGGAGCACTTCTGAAAAAATGAATATACAAAACAGAATACAGTCATCTTTTTCATTTTTCATTCTGGTCATCTGAAATCGGAATGTTGTCTTCTACACCTACGAGAGGGAACGAAGACGGTTGGGGTTAGTGACAAAACGCAATTTCTTCCATGTGCGACGATATAAGAGCATGACTGAGTCAAGTGGCTAATCATATGCGTACAGGTTGGTTGTCAGTTTTTTAGGTGGGGTTCCTGAGTACGTTTACTAACAAGGAGGAAATCTCAGAACCTCAAAAGCG
>NW_019059626.1:628217-641488 GCF_000696155.1 Zootermopsis nevadensis
AGTTTCCCAAAGATCCGCGGTACCTGTGGGGCCGTGAGGTTTTCCTCGGATGGGATAATGGTCCAGTTACGATATAACATTTACTAGGGGTCAAGATTACATTGTTAAGATATAATTAATAGAAGACGTACTTCTTGTTTGTCTGTAAGGTTTATTAGTAGTAATTTTTGACGTCGTTAAATTGCATATCAAGTAATTTTAGCTTTTGGAGAGATTTAGGGTATCGGTAGAGAATATCCTATTCGATATCAGTCTTTCGTTGTTCAGCGTAAAAAATACGGTTTGTCTGGAAGCTGAATTTCTGAATTTAGAAATACCTGTTTCGAGAATTCGCCGTGCGCTGTATACTGTAAATAAAAGTGTTAGATACCATATTTCGTTCTTGCGGCCAAACTATCAGTTTTCGATGTGTCATCGGAAGGAACCACGGTCAGGATTTTACTTAACGATGATGGATGATGTAGGTAAGTAAGTAGGACTAGATAGGCTCGAAAAACGATTTGAGGTATAGCCGCACGTACATGTAATCTGCATTGAGTGTTACATGCAGATGTAGCAGTCGGTTTTATGTAACATTTTGGGTGTGTCCAGCCATATTTCCCACTTCAGCTACATCAGCACGTCATTTCCGTCGGAACTGAATTAATATATCGTCTGTCGGACTGTATCGTAGAACATGAATTATGAGCATCGTAAATTCACCTTCTAGTAGGCATTCTTTGTTGGAGCGATTAAATCAGCGACGGTGGAAAGGGCGGGCACGAGCTACTACTCAAGGCGGTAAGAAAAAATGTGCTTGAGCAAGTACGTGTATCAGTTTTATTTTCGTCGCTCTAAAATGTGCTACCAGTAAGGGAACTAACAGAGCAGTGAATATGGCAGACATTATCCACACTACTTCGGGCGGCTTCAAGTGGTCAGGGCCTATTGTCCCCAAGTATGTCGGGGCATGTGATTTTGAAGGTTTGGGATAGTAAGCTCATATTGCCAACTGGGTTTTGTTTTTAACGTCGTCCATTGTCTGAATGAACAGCATGTACTCGGCTGTTCCGTGGATATTTCGTTTTGGGAAATCGACTCCAGGATGCCGGCAGTAAACACTTCCAATCCTATGTTGGATTAATTTAACATTTTTAAAGCAATTAGAATATTTTTGGCACTAGGCAATAATTGGCGTAATGAGTCACGCAGTATGGAAAACAAGCAAGTCCCATGCAATTGGATGGTTACGGATTGCGCAATAGCAAGGCTGGATCATCCATTAGACAGGAAATAAACCATTCCATTTAATGGCCGTTTCCGGAAATCGCTTTTATGTGATGGCTATCTTTGTTTCTAGTGTTTGTTTGTATTCCCACAGAGAAGGAGATGGAAGATGATAATTGTGTGATAAGTCACACGGTTTAGTAACATACTGGCATTGTAAATATCCCCTGTGCAACTGGACATAACGTTATTCTCCAGTGAGAGTCCGGTTGAAGCTAAGCAGACATTGTTCCGAAGTCCAGCTGTCACTTCTGGGTCGACCCCCGTCTCTAGATGGGTTGCTCGTGATATGACCTGTTGGACCAAAGTAACTTCGTATCAGGAGTAGACATGTAGTGAGGACGAATGTGCGTGTGAGGACCGCGAGAAGTAAAAGGCAATGAAGCTTGTATTGCCCATATTATAAACATTATTCCCCAGCGGCAACACTTTGTGGTAGCTCACTGTCTCATTTCCTGTGTCGATTATGTCAGGTTTACACAGTATATACGTTTGTTTTCCATTTACCCACAGCTTGGTCCCGGCTACAGTACTTTTCTAGTGTTAACATTTTATTTTCACAAATGCAGGGCTTATACAAAACTAGTTCCACATCGACACCTCAACCGCTGTTCCAGATACGTAACATGCAGTGATATGTCATAGGGTGGGTGTACGCAATGCCCGTTAATTTAACGAGTTTGCATAATGCATGGTATGGAGGAACGCTCTATTCCGTTCAAGATATTATATTTGTTAACCATCTGTAGTCAGAAGACGCCTTCCGTCTGGGTTGTTGCGCCGTTCATAGTTCTGATAATGGAGGCAGCATCGTTGGTGAAGTTGTACCAGAACACACGGCACCACAACCCATGAGACAATCATCTTCGTACTCGCCTCCGTGAGAACCTCAAATCTCACATCTCTGTAGACTCCTTTTCATTCTGGATGAGGTATAGGCTTTGTTTTATTTGTTTGGAAATTGGGAAGGCGGCAGTTTCGGTGTAACCGAAGAAGGATTTTCACTTCAGAACAAATACATTTACATACGTGTGTCGGTCCACGTAACTGAATTTAAGGGACAGGAGCAGACGTTCGCTAAGAAATTTATGGATAAATAGTGCATATCCAGAAAACCTCGCCAGTTTTGACTAATAGAGGGAAGGAATAGTCTGAATTACATAAAGGCCTAAATTATAGAACATGTAAATATTTTCAAGCAGTATTTGAAATAAACAAGCAAATTTATTTGTAGTCCAATAACGCGTTGACGTAGATGTTATTAGGGCACAGTTATGACGAAGAAAATTGAAATGTTTATTTTAAAAACAACATTTAGGAAAACTTCTCCTTTCGGCGTAAATAAAATGCATTGATACAGAAGGGTAGGGCGGGCGGTCCAAATTCATGAGGTGTAACTGTATTGTAAAAGGTTTAGATACTGTATCAGTTCTTTGTAATACTTATAAGTATACAAGTAATTGCGATGGTGTGGTCATGTGAGGCAGAATTCTTCACTCGCTGTGATTCAGCATACGAATTGTTCTCTGTTTTAAAGGGGATTTCCTTGTGTCTGGATGATATAGGGACGTTGGTCGCATCATCGGATGTCTCGACACTCCTTCTGTGCCAAGTTAACCAGGATGTAACTCATCACGCGAAAAATGGCGAGCGACAGACCCGTTCCACAACCACTCGCTGCTGTAGTGATATTCCTTCTGCGCTCCAATTTTGTATGCGCTCTACGCTAATTGATACGCAGTTGCGGTTACATGTGTTGCATGATCTCATAGCTCGTTGGTCCCGTGGATCAATTTGTATATGACACTTACTTAGATGTGAATTAATCGTCAGAGCATTCTGTGGCCGTTTTTAAACGCTGAAGTGGTTTTTAGTGAATTTAACTTTGCTGTGTAATAATTTTAATATGTCTCTTGACTAGATTATTCTCCTACCTCTCTTTGGCCTTTCCCTGCCTCTAGTACACTTGTTTAGGAACGGGACATATGCATAATGTTTAGAAAGAAATATTAACTGCTGATAGGTAGCCCTGAAGCTGTGTGTTTGATGCACCTTATAGGCCTAATAACGAAAATATTTCTGAATTCTGCTATAGGTACAGAATGCAGTTTTGAATATTAATTTGAAGTATACTGTTTTCTCTCCCTCTTTTTTTCCCCAATAGATCAGCTGTTCATAGGACGATTATTCGTGTATCAGTATCTGAAGAAAGACATGAGACTGTAATGATCTTATTAATTATTTATAGAAATTTAAAAGGTGACTCAGGACAGACGTATTGCACAACATTCTCTAGAATTTGAACATTAAAAATGTGTTTAAATTAATCCTGTAATAAACATTTTTCTTATTTATGTTCTATTAAAAAAATGCCCCCTCCCTTTAGAAGGCGCCATTAAGAAAGTTCAGGAAAGTCGGGAGGAATTAGAATAGAATGGAATATATAAAATTTTGGCGTATGCTGGTAGTAGTTGTTTGTGTAACCTCACTCAGGGGTTTTAATAAGTATTGAACTTGTAACATTTGTGTTCTCAATTTAGGGATCCCTTGTAATGTTTTTTATATTATTCGAAGTACTTACATTTCACGTTCGTTCGTCAAGTTCGTATAAACGCAGGACATTAATAGATTAAAAATTAATATTTAGTTTTCGTGGGCCGTGTGCAGTCCCCGATCCCGATTTTTCACGGTACTGACTAACATTTGGATTTCTAGAGCTTAATTTACAGTATCGCTGTCATTTGATCGGTTGCTTCCAGTTACTTATACTGTATATGAGTAGTTTGCTACTATATTTAGTCGTATTTAGTATCATTGTCATTAGAGCATAGCAAATATTTTATCAGCAAGTTGATATCTTAGGAATGCCAGTTGATACGAATCAGCACATCGACAACACTCGTGCTCATATCGATATCGTAGGCCTATTACTTTATGGGTACATCATTCTAATGAAGTCATATTGTAACTGTAGTAGGCCTGAATTGTTAATATTCGTACATCGAATTCATGTACAGAAACGTATGCCCTGCTTTATATTACTACAAGTAGGTTTTAAATACAGGTAGCCCTCGATTTGTGCCGATTCAGAATAACGCCGATTTTGAAACCAAAAAGTCAAAAAGTGAGAAAATATATTTTACTATTATTTATAACGTTTTACAATGTATCTCGTACTGATTCTTATAATAAATCGTAATTCTTACATCGCTGATTTTGAATAAAAATTATAAATACAGTCATCTCTGCAATTACGTATGTTTCGTTAACGCGAATTTGCTCCAATGAGATCGATGAATCGGTAAAAGCTGTTTGTGAAATGCAAACTTTTGCATATGCGAGTTTGCTCTTACGCAATTTCATTCCTGGCGCTTTAAACGAAAGTCACGCATGTTATCTGGTCGGCAGTTGTCGACAAGGATGGGCGAGGAAGAAACTGCTATGACACATTGGCTGTTTCTAGACGTGGTGTAAATAAAGACGAAAAAAGTGTCTTTGGATCTGGCTTCTTATGTGGTAGGGGGAAGCAGAGGGTTTAATTTCTGGTTTTTACGATTGAGCTCATACGAAACCAGAAACTTGCTGCCATTGGATGCAGATTACCGCCGTAAAAGATTTTGTGAGCCGTCGCACCACATCCCATGTACGAGGTTTGTGTTTTGTCTGGACCAGACAGGGGACGACTAGACAGGCAGCACCAGGCATGACTGGTCGTATTCCTCACTCTTCCTGTCTTCTTCTGTCAGTGTGAGCGACCTTATTTAATTTTTCACATTTTCTGCACGGGACGTGACTGGTGCTGTTTCGAACAGTTTCGTCTTGGCTTGACGGTTCTCCGTGGTTACAGCTTTGCGTGAGGACAGAACTATGCAGTAGACTTGTGGGCGTTCTCTTCCTCAGTTGTTCCTTGATAACAGAACAGACCCTTTCACATTATACCTGCACACGGTAAAAGCGGGTTGTTCGAAGGAGGGTATTTTTCTGCAAACTCTATCCTTGGTTCTTAGCCAGTTGTCCGCGAACCAAGGCCGGTCTGCGCCAAACTGATCTGATTATAATTATTTTATTTTCCAAGAACCTGTAATCTTTCACTCATCAAACTCTCTATTTCCATTTTTGCCACATCTATCCAGTACTTTAAAATTAAGCAAATTCTCAAATCTCCTCAAATAAGGCTTACTATATACCCTACTACGTTTACTAAGCAAATGTTTTTCTGGATCCTATAGTCTTATTTCATTGTTTTTCCGACAAAAGTTTTAAGTGAGACCGGGCTGCCAGGCTTGCTTTTGCATTTGTTAGTCATCTGTTCTTCGGCATTGTAGTTTCCTTTTTAGTGTATATGGCCTTAAATTGAATTATAGAGCTTCGCTCATTAGCATCACACGCCTTTATTAAGCACGTTTGCCACTGCTTTAAAATCCAGTAACTTGTCATGTCGCCCCAGAATTTGTTTATGGAATTAGTTTGCTTCTAATCTCTTACAGAAATAATGTATGTTTTTTAACGGGGCTTAATATTTTGGTCATTAAAGAATTTCGTATGTTTAACCACTGCGAAATTTCGGAAAGTTGGAGAAAGCTCGATAGTGGTAGACTAATGAAGACGGGAACGAATTTTCCAAGATTGAAGCTCCTTTTTCTCTGTCAGGGAATTGTGCTGGAAGCCTGTAAGAACATATTTAAGTAGAAAGGGCTACTCATCGTGCCGTACACTCGTATGACCTTTACTTTTAAACGAATAGCGCGTACAGTGTGACGCACACGTTTTAGTCCTCGTTCGCTCGTAGCTACAAGCGCCGAAAACTGTTTTGACCCTCAGATGAAGGCCCTGACCTTCTCGTAGTATCATCTGAAGAGTTCCAAATAATTCTCATAAGCAAGTAATATTACTTAAACTTATTTGTTTACAATCGATGCTAATTAACGTGCTAGTTATGCGTTCTTGAGATTCTTCATTCCTGAAAAGACGTCATTCTCCGTACCTTGTGACCTGTACTTCATCAAGTACGTCGCATGCTCGAACATGAGTTTTAATTTTTTTAGAATTCTGGGCGTTTAGAGGGCAGCGCTCGGAAGATGGGCGAGGAAGGATGTCGCATTATTCTAAGCACAGTTATTATCATCAGTGACTTGACAGAACGTCGCTCCGTTATATATTGAGACGGGCGGTTCCTGCTAAGATCTCGTATGCAGTTCACATTTTGCCCATGCTACGTGCCTACCCGGTCTTGACATTTTTGATTTTGTCACCCCAGTATTATTTCATGAATATTTAAAAATAATGAAGCTTATCGACATGTAATTTTATCCTGGACCCCCAGACTGAAAACTGTCGTACACTGACGTATTCCTACAACATAGGAAGTTTGTCCTTAGTTGACAGCTGCTCATATTTACTGGATTCTCCAGCCGAGTCTTGCTGGGGAACTTAAAGATTGCTGTAGAGATGCCACAGGCCTTATCAATTGTATGGGGTGTGGTGTAGACCGATAATGCTGCCTGCCTGCGAGCCGGTAATATTGGACGAACCCTCTCAGACAGTAACTGCTCTGTTCATAGTGTTGTATGAGCTTTGGACCGAAAAGTGTTAAAAGTTGAGACAGTGATACTGAATTGATACTGGAATAAAACAACACAACTTAAATATTCGTACATTCCAGATTTACAACTGTTTCTGCGAGTCAGAAATGACAAGCAAATAAGCAGACATACCACTTAATTTCTTTTATTACGAAACTACAAATAAACAAAACATTAACGTGGGTACTTTCACTTTTAATGTACTCTGTATTCCGAAAACAAATAATGCCAGTTACGGGCTTCATCTCTGACCTGGCGCTTGGCGGGTCTCTTGAATAAAGACAGTGAATTTTACATTTATCGTTTGAAACGCGTGATTTTTTATTAGAAATTCTTCCACTACCTCCCGCGCAATCTTTACGTGTGATATCATTTATGCGGGAAGTGAAGGGGGAACTTATAGTTCCATAGTGTCGGTGCCAATATCGGATGGACAAGTCATGCGGAATATGAGTGTACTCGTTTTGCTTGAAAGCTTATTTTCTCTGCGCTAACTGGCATGAGGCTGAAGTACACGTCGTATGAAATCAGGACGCATACTAATTAGTTTGTACTAGAGCGCTGTCTACGTGGACAGGCTTTGAATCATTAAGAACTTCATGCTCTTTCTCATAGGTCCAGACTTATTCAGTACCCTAACCAATAGCCTAGTAGCTTCAAAATGCACCAGGTTCGATCCCACCTATCGCCACAGATCTTATAGTAAAAAATTATTTAAACATTTTTCGGTATAATGATTAGTACTCGTTAGCAAACAGTGTACATTTTTCAACGTAATATGAACAATTTTTATGAGGAAAATCGTTTTATCGGTATTGTTAAAACAAACTCTCCGTTGAATATTCTTGAAAATTGTTTGTTAGATGAGAAATAGATGTAAGTTGAGTTTTGCTGCATATTTTATATTGGAATATAACTGTGCTCTCCATGAAGTTAGTATAGCATTTTGTTAATAATAAGCATATTTTACACTCATGCATATACGCTGTGCTTTGTCGTGTTTCCTGTGCATATTGGTCATGCTGTTACTGGAAATTAAATCATAAATCTCAAAACGTTTGAAGCCATGACATTATGAAGATGACTCGATCGCCCAGATGATGGAACAGTTAGCACCTCTGAAACGTCGATCAGTTTCTACCAGACTTCACGGCGCATCATCCCAGAAGACAGTCGTCTTCATTGTCGTCACTGTTAGAATCTGAAATCTCACATTATGCCTGCCAAGTGGCAGGTAGTTGGATATTAGTGATGAATCTGTAGTCTTTAGATGTACAACTAGTATTCTTAATAATACATAATATACTTTAATGTATATTAAATTTCGTGGTCGGTAATTTATAATTGCCAGCCCTTGTCTGCTGATGGGTGCATTTGATGGAAAGTTTTGTCACAAGTTCTTCGCAGAACTAATTGTTATATTTTGCTTCAGAAAGCAGTTTTGTACACGTCATGTTACAGCGAGTCCCGCTGTAAGTGCCGATGTGAAATCTTTTCCTCTTACATTCCATCAACGAACCGCAGCGGCCATCGGTCATTGGTAGTGAGCCCATGCGGAACTTGCAGTATCAGTGTGAGTTCTTAGAACGAATTAAAAAATCACTTTCACTGTTCATTTCCGGGCTTTTTTTTCTCTTTCTCTTGTCCATCGGTAAGCCTATAGTTGTACCAGAAACCTTCACGTTGTACGGCTATTCGGTAGCTTACATATTAACTGGTATCCATTCGTTCAGGCCAATTTTATTTTCCACACTCTTGTATGGCGCTCACGCTCTTGGAATCACTTGAGGTCTTGGGTCCCACCCGTGGCTTCTGCGTCATGTTTCTCCAGAGATTCTCCAGCGGGCCGGTCCCCGCGTCCAGTGGTTGCTTCGAGATATTTTCCAACGAATCCTTGATCGGAACTGTGCAGAAAGTCTAATCTGTGTTTGGTGAAGAACGCCACCAATGTCGCTGGTGTAGCAATGGCGGTACGTAGCTTATAACGAACCGGTAACCCGCGTTCATTTCTGAACGATTCGGTCATGCTCGCGTATCATCCAGGAAGCGTCCGAAGAATTTCCTTATGACCCAGGGCCGAACATTGGCGGAGAGGTTACCGTTCGTAGTGAGATTTATAATGTTCTTACGGTGGTGAGTATGAATATGTCCTCAGACGACGACGATGATGATGGTGGAGGCAAGCACCTCAAAAGCGTCGGCAAATTTCTACCAGACTTCACGGCGCAGCATCCCAGAAGACACCCATCTTAAGGTCACCTTTCCTGCCCATTATTCCGGACATTCCAGGTTAGAACTCCTGAGGGGACTGGTGATCTTTATAGATCAATATCCTGCAGGCGGTGGACAGGAATTTATCTTGAAATGGGCTACAGCCGCTTCCTCCTGGATCTCTTTGTTACCACTCAGGAATATTCCAGCATGCCTCGTTTGACGCTGCTTAACTACAAGCTAAATACAATATTACTGCGTGACCAGATGAACGGTCCGATTCTGTGGTTCACAAACATCATGCACACTGACTGTCTCATCCTTCTTGGCTTGGTCGCGCTATAAATTAGACAATTTTTAGTAATCGATTAAGAATGGGTAGTGGGATTCTTCTTGAATTGTTTCTCTTAATAAATTATCATCTAAGTGCAGCAGATGCCGTGTTACGTATTACGGAATGAAAGACGAAGATGTGTGGGTCATGAATCACGTTTGGTGCATAGATTTGGGATTATTCCTACAGTTGTCAGTGCCACAGACATCTGCAACGGAAGTTTTATTTTTTTTTATTTGTTTAACGGGACCACAGGAAGGAGGAGAATACTCGTAAATTCTTCGTGGTAAATTATTGCGCCAACCTATCTCACTTCAGAGGAGGAGTTTGGTTCACTGCCCGGAGAGAAAGTGATACTCATAGCTTCTGTGGCTTGAATACTGAACGGAATGAACATAATTCAGTATTCTCGACTGAAGGTCGTGCTATCAAATTCGTCACGCACTTGAAACTGAAAATAGTAGCCAAAGGGGCAATGCACATGCAGACCTAACCATCATTGTATTCGCACGGCAGCGTCACCGTCAAATGGCAGGGGTGGATGTTTGTATTTACATTCTTTTGGATTAAAAGCAGAGGAAAGATGCATCCTGATTTTGAATAAGTATATTTTTTGAAATAAATTCGTGCCGATTATTGATACGTAATTGGCTTCGGTGTTCATTTGTCGTAGGTACAAATCTGTTATCATAGCTTCTCTTCCTTTGTTTTTAGCGACTTGTGTTCGATGCGCAATTTTGGCTTCCGAAGAAACACCGCGTCGGTTGTTGAATATGTTCCTGCGTTTTGGCGAAAATTTCAGTTGCCATCTTCAGGATGAATGTCTGTGAAGGGCAAAGGCCAGCTTATAAAAATCTGGAAGTTGGAGTGTGGTGGGATGCAACGAGGTGAGCAGAAGAGCGGGGTGCTATTTATTGGGGAGGTACCACGTGGCTGTAATTTTTTGTCATCACCTCATTCGTTAAGGATGTTAAAATCACTAGAGTTGCTCGGATTTATAATTATGAGGAGTAAAATTACTTCTTCGAAGAAATTGAGTTATTTTAGAACTCTGTTGTTCGTGTGTTCGTCTCTGTGCTGTATCTGTAATTGGCCTTCTGGTTGTTGATACAGCACACTAATAATAAAGAATTGAATTGAATTGAAAGGTATCCGATGGAAAAGATTTTGGATGAAACGAATGAAGTTCGATCAGTTTCATGTAATGTTGGAGTTATGTTTTACACAGGTCGGCAAGTGGCCTAACCTCTCGACTACTAGACAGTGATAGTAAATATGAAGGGTATTGCTGTAATACCAGGAATGTTTTATGCGAAGCGTCTCCGTTTCTGGATGTGGTTCGTAATGGTACGGAACAAACGCGTTACTTGCTTGGAGGGACTGCGAAACTAACGGAACGCCTCGGCATGAATGATTTCGGCGAATTTGTGTTACCTAACCCCGGCCGAATACCATCGTTTCAAAAATACCGAGGTAGGCCTACATTTTCCAGTCTTTTCACTCAGAATAAATTTTGTGCTGCATGATTTGTCGCATGCGGCGACCACGTCAAAAACTACCTGGTGCTCAGGGTCGAAAAAATTACGTATGAGTTAGCAGGAACGTCACACAATTTGTTATCAGAGTGAGTATGGAAAGGACATTTGGTTTGTACTAATGATGACGACACACTTATGCAATGGATAACTCAGATTCTTTTGTGAAATCTCATGCACGGTGAAGACATTTCCCAAGAGGAAGAGACTTGACTTTTGTCAGTTTCGTTGTGTTTCTCAAAACAAGGTTAATATTGGCCAGATAAATCCAACGGACACCCTCACAGTATTTAAGCTCCGTTTCAATATTGTTATTGGCCTTTGTCCTTCCATCTACTTCAAGGTGGTGTATTACTTTTATGTTTCCCGACTATAGTTGAGTATGAATTTTCCTTGCGTGCAACAAACACATTATTGTTTATTGCAGCGTATAATACTGTTCTCTGCAGTTTCTTTCGTACGTGATGTGGGCTTTAATTCTTTATTTCTTTTCAGTCTATCCGCATCTTCACTTCCACATAAACTTTCTGCGAAAATACCGCGACTCTGATACGGTACTCCAAATGCACCTCCACTCTTCACCAGCCTGTGTGTCCATTACTCATTCGTTCTCCTTGCACAATACGTAATGTCGTATTGCTCCAACGTCTCTGTCGTAAAAAACAAAACTTTTTATGCGTATTTACAACAAAAAATTGCAAAACGCGTCTGTTGGTCTCGCCTTGTCTGTTCAACAGCTAGAGAACCGCAGAAACGATTTACGTGAATTTTTTATATATGAGTCTCAAGATGGCTGTCTTCTTGGTTATTGCGCCTTGTAGTCAGGTAGATGTTTACAGACGTTTCGGAGGTGGATACTGCCTCTGTCATCAGATAATAGAGGCAGCAAGCACAAGAGTAGACTGACAAGGCTGTCGTGGTCTCCAACAGTGTAACGTTCATGAAAATCGATTAGCTGACATTTAAAGGGGAGGATGCACATCCATACAGAGTACTGATGTCCTGAAGAAGGGAAGTAGACAAAATGTATCTTATAATTTACACTTATTAAAGGTGTAGATCTCTGTCCAAACACTCGGCTGGTCTTGGAGTAAATATATTCAGTTTCTTATTGAAAAGTCTGCAGCCACGTTGCTCTTGTGGTTGCAGTTTGTTGCCAGAAAACTGAAACGCGCGGAACGACGAGGCTGATACCAACCCAGGTACAGTTCAATCCAATTTAAGTCGTAAATCTGTAGTGTGTAAGTCTTCTTCATGCACTCCGCTCTGCTTAGAATGACGTCCCTGTTGTACAGTCGGAACCGGCATGTTCTGTCCATTTGGTCTCTGCAATGTTAGTAGTTGCTTTGATTATAAAAGAGAATTTATGCTTTTGAGAAAACGGCACGCCGAATTACAAACGTATCAGAGACATGGTGTCACGCTTGTTTGTTTTGCGACATGTAAGAAGAACTGGGTTTCTTGTTGTTCTGAATGCGAACAAGGCCAAGCGGCATTAAGGGCAGAAGACCAACATAAACATCTTCATTACAACGAAAGTCTCAAATCTCTTAAAAGAAATAAAGATGCTGAGGCATTACTTCATATACCTGGACACTAAAACAGATAAAATGTTACCATTTTGCTACGCCTCTAATTGCAGGCGTAATAATTGTCTCTGCTCGCTGTTGAGTTTTGTATGTCGAAGCTTCTGTCTAATATTACACCAAAGTTCATTTGCGTTAGTCACTATCAGAACACACCATTGGACTCTGCTCTGAGCCACTGATATCGCTTGTGTAAATTATCAGCCCAGATTGTCTAAAACTGCCTTGGTCATTTTTCATTATAACGCAATAAATTCTTATCAGTCATACGTCATTAAAATCTGTCAGCGAACTAAATATATAGACTAGACCCTCCCTACATGTGGGATATGCAAGCCACAGTTTTTTTCCGCTTCGTATAAGGATTCTAAAGAGCTCAGAATTGCACAGAAAGATTTCGATCAGCTGTTTAGGATTCGAAATATGAAAAGGTCGGAATTCGCATAATAAAAACTCTTTTTTAAGAGTTTATGAAGTTGTAATGTAAACACCTTTACTTTAGTTTCATAATCCCCGTTTTAAATTTTGTTTATTAATTTTGGGCTATAAACCTATGTGTTTTTATTCGTCACTGAATTCCTCATTTTTAAAACCAGTGTTGTAACCTTCTATGCTTGTGGCGTGACCTGAAGGCCGTGTTGATTATTTTGTTGGGCCATTGCTGTGGCATGGCTGGCAGGCAGCAGCAAGAATTACTGAGGCCTGCCAGCCTCATGAAACGAAACAGCATGCATGTGGTGGGGAACGACTAGGAAGT
>NW_019059626.1:641503-656153 GCF_000696155.1 Zootermopsis nevadensis
TGCGCGTGTGAAACGGTTTTTGTACTTCCTCAATCGTTCGTATAGTCTTGGTGTAACGAAGGGAAGGTTTTAAATCTGTATTAATTTTAAAGTGAATATTAAGTACTCAGATCCACATTTTACAGAAGTCAAATGGAATAAATGATTGTACGATTTTCGTTGGTCAGATTGTGTGCATCATGGAATTCTTGCCCAAGTCCAGGTGAGATTTTCTGTCAGTTCCTTTGCTTTTGATATTTATGTGTGGTTTGAAATGTGTCGAATTGCGGTCACAGAATCATAACATAAATCGGACAATTTATTTTCATTGGAATAATGCATTTTCATGCAAATGTTTGTGGCTGTCGGCCATTTCTCGAGTACTTTGGTTCTACGTACGGTCTCGATTCTGAGTGGAAAAAACGTATTTGCTTACGAGCTATGTGCATTGCGCCTCGAAAGTGCATTAACATTTTTTATTTTTGTTTCCAGGTGAGTACCGTTGCTGATTGTATACACGGCGAGGATACCATTTCTACGCCGGAAGAATGAATCGCATTGGCGTTTTGGATACGTGCACGTCCAGAAACTGTTTCAGCTCGTGTGAGTTTGCCTTGGGAATTATGAAGAGGGTGGTGTCAAAAGCAGAGACGCGTTTCCTTTTTTTGGGAGGTGGGGCTCGTCATAAACTCGGTATTCGCTTTGTATAATCACTGTTGCGGCGCAGAGTTTAATTACAAACAAGGAAAAACAGTTCAATACTAACATTTTTATTGTGATGTCAGCTTGTCCCTGAAGCTATTTGTAAATTTATTTTGAGCCAGTTTCCGCATAGGGATGTCCTCTCCTACCCCCAAAAACGAGGCTGTTTGTGCAACACGTCCCGGGTGCACGCTCAACATGCGTGGCTTTTTTTGACTTTTTTGCTCTATCCGAGGGAATAAGTTGGCTGTGCAGTTTTAGTGCCATTCCCAACTTGACTGTAATGCGGTGGTCAGTACTTTTGTTTTTAAAGTTCTGGGTTGTTTATCTAGGACGTGTCCGTTACCGTAGAGAATTTATATTACATCGAAGTATGTGGTTGATGGTTACAGTGTTGAATTGGTATGGTCGTGGGAGAAAGTGGTCATGGCTAATTTGAATTAAACATCTTTTCGTTCGATAGTGGCTGAAACAATCACAAACATATTATACAGTCCGCACGATGGACATCGAACCGGGAACTGTAAGAATAAGGAAGGGTAGAAAGAAGACAACCGTGTTCGGACTCACCGCCGTGAAAACCGCAAATCCTACACAAGGAAGGGTAGTAACGATACGCACCATTTGTATGTTCATAGTTGGGAATACGAATGCAAAGCAAGCAACATCCGACGCGGTGCAAGTTGTATTAAAGAAAACGCAATGCGGAAACGAATAGCAATTTTGAGGTACCATATACCCCGACAACATATACACGTGGGTATTTGAGTACGTTACGGTGGCCCTTTCAAGGAAGCAGCGCTCGCGAGTCTCCTGTCGCTGCGGAAGTATTGGTATGTTTACTGACCATGAGAAATTGCATAGGCAGTGAACACGTGGCATGCTTCAGACATTGTGTCTTCCAGAGTGTTTATTTCCTTTATGTTTACGAAACTTGAGTCCGAAGGTTTTTAAAAATAATGTTGATTGTTTAATACAAATGCGCCCAAAAATCTTCGCTATGCATGTTCGCATTTAACAACTCAAGACCGCTTTGTTGTTTTGCATTAAATATTGTATTGTGGAGGTTCACAAAAATTTGTTGACACATTCCAATTTCGGACCATATCTTTCGGTAATTTCGGACATTTCAGGTTCTTATGGTAGCGAATGTGAAGACTTTTTTCTGGAATGTTGCGCCGTGTAAACCAGTACACGTTGACGTCGGTAAACTTCTGCCAGACTACACTGCACAACAACCAGAAGACAGACATCTTCAATAATAATTGGCAGTGTACACAAAGGTTTGCGGTGCACGTCACACAAAAGGCTCTGGTTACCGAATAATTAGTTTAAATGTTAGGCTGAACTTTGGTGTGGAAAATTCCACACCAAAAGCTGACTCCATAATCAACGTGATTGTGATGGAGGCAGCAAAGATCTCCGAAACGTTGATAACTTCTACCATTTTGCACGGCGCTACGACTCAGAAGACTGACATCTTCGTTATCTCCGCCGTGAGAACCTTAAATCCAAAATTTCTCGTTTTTTGTTGTTCCGCAGAGCACACGGATGTCAATGAGAAACCCATTTCCGCGTTATTTAATTGAAATATAAAGCAGCTGTTTACAAGTATCAATTTGACGTGAATTTTGGGCCGCTCATCGTGTGTAATTTTAGAACATGCGGGCCGCGAGTTTGACATGCCTGCTCGTGTACTGGAAACGGAAAGTTCAACAACGTTAACAGAAACGCTAGCCACAAAAAATGTTCACATCAATGAGTCGCGTCGCCTATTACATAATGAGAAAGGCTGGAAGGTTCGTCGTGCATGAATACCTCTGCATTCCCAAATAATTAGACTTACTGAGTTCCTGGCTGCTTCTTGTTCGGTTACCCAGAAACACAGTCCTGTGCTTACACTCCGTATCGGAAATGAAAATCACTTCATGCCAGTTTTCAGTGTCGTCCTAAGTGTTTAAAGTTTATGACAGCGCATGAGGCCCCTCCCTGTTGTAACTGCCGAGTTCACGAAGCACTGTCTTTCAGATTTTGCAATATCGGCCTTAAAGTAACAGTGTTGCGTTTGTATTCATGCTGTAGCTTCGTCGTATTCGCGTTGTACGATCTCTTTCCATGATGACTTTGTTTATTGTGCCGGAACTGCAGCCTGTGTTATCAAGGCAGTTGAAACGTCTCTTAATGTCGGTGCAGAAGGCTCGTCATTTGGCGGAATCCCAGTTTCAAGGTCATTGCCGTACATATCTTAGTTTCTCCCATTACCTGCCCTTCAGCTTCCGGCGTCAGGCGCCGTTATTAATACTAAAATAACCACGAAGGGTTAAACCCTACGTAACAAGCGTTAAATAGTGTTTTGGGTTCTTATACAAACACATTTAGTGACCGCTGTGGTGCCAGTTGGAATTGTTTTCGTGATTTTTTTGCTTCCGGTGATTGCTTTTATAATACACAAATATACGTCTAGCAATTTCATACACCTTTCCTTCCACGCGTCATTCGATACGGCGTATACAGTTTTAATACGAAATACAGGAGCAAGAATTGGAAACTGATCTATTTGCAGAAGCAAAGTGGTGAATGTAAGAATAGTAAAGTGAAAACTCTTGAAGCTGGAAAGACCCACTGCTACCCGGTCACTCGCCCGCTCCCTGGAGTGGTATTGACTTGTATGGATTGTGTAGACTTGGAAAGCCAGGTTTAGAGGGAATCGCCATCAGTGAATTCTGAAAATAAATCGGTGTCAAATCGTACTCTGCACAACCTGCGGCAAATTACCCGTGTGATTCTTAAGGATTAGGTTATGACTGTTTGTGTGACTGTTCTTGTGTTAATAATCTGTAGAACTACATATGACTGAAAATAGTGTTGTGTTATAACGAGCCGTGAACTTGAGTTTCCACGTCCCTTATTAAAACTGGATATATAATATGGTATTCTGGTGGCATCGCACGACGAAAATCATTCTTGACATTGATAGTAGTAAACTTGTGGAATGCGGATTCTGTTTTGTAGACTACCGATGTGGACGTCTGCCCACAAATCTCACGTAGCAAAGCTGAAAGTGTAGCAGGTGCAGAAGAGATAGCATGAATTGGAGATCGATCCATCCTCGGTGCAGTTGCCCAGCATCCACTGCTGGCTTCCTGCCGACTCTGCGTCTCATCCCACCGAATGAGACCCTGTCCTAGTTGGTCCTGTGCCACCGGCAGTCTCTGATGACGTTTACTCCAGTGTCGCATTGGCTCGTGCTGCGCGTTCCAAAGTTGATGAAAGCTGGTATACGTTAATGAAGTTTAATACAGGCAGTCCCCGCTGTTACGAATAGGTGCCTTCCTGGGAGGTTGTGAAGTGAAATTTCGTAAAGGGAGTAGCAGTTTCCTATAAGCGCAGTTTCATAACATGAGCAACAAATTAGAAATCAGCAGTTTTGTTGTCTGAAACAAAACATGCTTTATTTAAAACAACAGATATTTTTTCACAAGGTGCACACCAAAGTAGAGAGAGCATGTGCTTCCGTATTTCCCGGAATAACTGGGCGACGGTGCGTTGCGACGCGACGTTCACCTTAGCACATGTTCGATTTAGTACGGAAGACGTCGGAGGACGAGTCATGCTGAGAGTGTGCACTTCATTGAACAAATTACTGCTCGTGGAGCTAGACAAAACGACTATAGAACACCGTGAAAGTGTCTTGGGAAGCTGATAGTCGCTCACGTGGCCACGAAATTCCCTATTTTTATGTAACGCAAAGGCCCATTATCTTATTTACGAGAGCTCAGCACCAAACCCTATATTGAACTACAGGATGGGTGGGAAGTAAGTAGGCATTAAATAATCGCTTTGCATTGGAAATATAGAGGTTATAACCATTTCTCAATGCCTACTTACTTCCCACCCATCCTGTAGATTAATCCAATTCTGACCCTCAAACCATTTTTTAAATCAATATTATTATATTTCGATCTGCACCTATGTCTTTATGCATTTCGATTATTATTGCAATTTCATTGCTTACATAGGTGCCTCAGTCGTTTATTACAGTGGCTGGCCTTCATCTTTCTCGTCTTTGAACACGAAATTCTCGTTCTTTCAATTTGACACATGCCCATTGCCCGGAATATTTATTTATTTGAAACTAACTGGACCTTGTGCATGAGTTGTGTGGGTGTCTTGAGTTGAAAAATTCGTAGAACGTATTTACCGTGGAGAAATTTCGGTATGCAGTTAATATACCAGCTACTGTGACAGTTAATTTGTATCATAGAATTTTTGCACTTGGCAACGTAAACGTGATATAACGCAGCGAGGGCTTGATGCAAGACAGGAAGGAATAATAAAGTTGTTAATTCCATTTACTTAAGTGGAAATTTCCAAATGATTTCAAGTCCTTAATCAGAGCGTAAATTATGTTAGTGATTCGATCTTGACTTGTGAACATCCCATTTCTGACTGTGGGATACAGTTATTACGTTGTACGGTCGTCTGATATTAAGGTCGAACACAAGACGATAAATACTGGGAGCCTGATCAGCTGGACTTAAACTTAACCTTTAAATTCACTTTCCACTGCATCCACTTCTATATCAATTAGCATTAGCACGGTTAACATGAACTTACGTAGTAAATAAATCCTCTCGTGGGATATAGAAGAATATGTTTTTACAGCTCTGTTGGAACAGTATTGGAAGTGAGCATTTTCGCCCTTCTTTCATGTCCGCAGTGAAAGACCTCGCAATAAAATTCGAGAGATTTTTACCTGGAACATAGTTGAAATATCTTTATCAGGTGGTAATATTTTTAGTTATGTAGTATATGTGCACATACTTCGTCTCCAGCCTCGTGATGAAATGCGGATTTTTTGATTAAGCTTTCTTATGCTTTAGTATGATACAAGAGTTTTAATTCTTATTTCGTGTGTTATCTGTTTAGCGCGGTTTGTTACGACACAGTGTGTCGAGACAGCCTTGAAGGACGAGTGGCAGCCATTTTTAAATACTGCTGTCGATAGTATATTTTGTCAAAGTAATGTTGTTTTTTATGTTGTAGTTCGTTGTGTTTATGTTGGCGGGTTTTGTAAATTGCACACCCACTGCCTACGCTAGATAATAATGATGTCCATTGCTTTCTCCGGTTTGCTGATCAGTGGTGTACTTGCAGATATTCGTTCGGAAATAATGTGCTTGTTTAATAAAATGCCGTATATAAATGTCGCATACCTTTGCCTGTCATCACATACGGTGCACCCGTGATGACTCATTCAAAACCTTTATTCGAACGTGATTTTGTGTGGTTTTCTTCAGTTCTGACTTTATGATCCTGCCACTTAATCCTGGACAGTGGAGTTACTTGGTTTACGTAGGAAACAGAAAGATAGGTTTGTCTAAAAGAACAGCCCTGTATGTTCATATTTTAACAACATGCACAAATAAATATGAGCAGATGAATTTCGGGCAGTGCCCGCCAGCGCAGCCATATTTTAATGTATCCTGAAACCCAGAATAAGCATCACGTAAGAGAATGAAGATCTGATATTAAAGTGCAGTAGCCTTGTAGAGTATTGGCATGTAAGTGGTGCACCCCTGGCGTGATGTCACAAGAAAGTACAGCTGATTGTGCATATTCTCATTACGCGTTTCATAATTGCATCACTGGGAATATGTGTGTCGGTATGCACGGTTACGCGTGTAATGACGGCAATACGCAGAGGTGTACTGCCTGCAGCTTCATACTCCTTGGCCTTAACCCGTTGAAGCGAATATCGTCTAAATATTGCTTGAGAATTCAGCCCATTCCTCAAACAAGACACAACAGTTCTCCAGTGCATGGATCAGTTAGTAAATGCTGTTTAAAGAAATGATCCGTGTTTTCACTGAGATTCATACACAAATGCAGAGACCGTGATTATTAAAGGAGATGATATATAAGTTGTAGGCTAAATTACCACTGGGATTTAAATGTTTAATAGCACGAGTTGGCCATGTTGAATTTTATTTCAATTTAGCAGCATGGACTGCCTCTTTATTCTAAGGCATTCCGCTGTTTAACGATGCTGTATTTTGCAACGTAATTTAACTTGATATGCGATGGGAGGGAAGTGGAAAGCACCGAAGCATTGGTAGTTTATTCCGAAGATGTCATAATAAACAAGTTTAATTATTTCAGTACGTAGGTTTATTTTATGAAGAACCCCGGGCAAAGAAGTGGCGCTTTCGACATTAAAACACAGTATAGGGCCGTAAGAAAGTAAATTGAAATCACTTGAAGTATTGTAATAAAACAAAAAGAACTAATAAAATTAGATCTAATAAAGAGATGCGAAGATTCATCGTGTTAAGTGAATTGAATCGTATAGTGAAAATTATTTACGCTCATGTTCAACATAAACTCTAACAAGAAAAGCTAAGAGAGTAGACTGAATGTTGTCAGTTTGTGCATAGCATTTATTTATTCATAGCGGGTTTTGTAGACGTGTGTAGGTAGATTCCGTTGTCCAAATTCTTGAGGCCCCAAATGTGTGGATGCATTGGCGGCGGCTAACGGAATCGACTGACTCTTGAGTGCAGTAGACCAAGATCTGTCTACTTCCGTAATTCTTGCCATTTCTTAATTCATTATAATCTTAATCACTGTAAGCATCATCGAACCATGAAATAGAATACGTTGAGTCAGTCGGATGACATGTGTGATGGGAAACCTTTGTGCCTCTTCAAAATAATACTCCATTTACTAACGTAATTTAATCTGTGGAACTTTTGGCGGCCATACTAACGATCGTTAGTTTTTGTACCTGGCCTATACCCTGGGGCCCATAATATGGAATGCGGTTACCTTCCGGCCTGTCTGACAAGGACTTCACTCAACAGGTAGTTCCCGCATTACGTAACAAGTGCAGAGGATCTTCTGTAACAATAGCCTCTTCCTTTCTCATCGCTTTTATGACAGTGTGCAGAACTTTAGCCCCCTGTTCTCGAGAAGCGTCCGTTAACACACGTATTGAATGTCGTCTGTGTCCTAAACACGCGTTTGGAATCTGAAGAAATTGATGAAAGTATTTCTCCAGACGAACATTTTAGGAATAGATGGTAGCACATTGTTGATTTACTAGAGCAGAGCGCCCCTTTCGGAGCTCCTGGAGGGGGGGTCAAGTTTTTAAAAAACTCAAGTGTTTGAAAAACAACCAAACCCCCCTTCGGGGGGGGGGGGTTCTTTGATGTCATCTTTAGCGTCGCGTTTCGAATTCTGACGTGCATTTTCGATTCTTTGTTTGACGGCTTCTTCTTCGTCGATCATAAATAGTTGATCAAAAGTTGCATTCTCATTATCTTTCGGAAAAGATGCCGCATTCATGTTATAATAAATTTGGCCATGCAATTTAAAACATAGATTGTAATTTACCTTGATATCTAATACTTTCTTTTTCAGCGTCTTGTTTTCTTTCCTCCTCTGTTCTTGCCGAATAAGTTTTCTACGTGTGTCGTTAATATGGTCTCGTTTATCAATGTAAGTCTTCTTTCGCTTTTCTTTATTTGTTAAATAGGTCTGATGTTGTAGTTCTTTACGTCGCTGTTCAGAGGCCAACTGTTCTTGTTCAGTCAACTTTTTACGTCCAGCCCCACCCTTGCAAATCGATCATAATAGTTTTCGTAATCGAAATATATCGAATGAGTATTAGTTTACCTCATTGGAGTTTGTATTTCAAATAGTTGATAACGTTTCAAATACTTGATAACGTCTGCTTTCACTTTTCTTCATTTCTTAAATAGTTTTATGTCGCTGTTCGGAGGCGATGTGCTGCTTCTGGAGCAGTGGTAATGCGACTCGCTTGGTAGTTGTTTATTTATTACGTTATTTGTTTACTCGGCATTGTTGTGTTGTTATACCAACACAACAATGCCGAGTAAACAAATAACGTGACATTGTTTGATGACGACAACGAGGAATCACAAATTTTTATAGTAGAGATTTATAGTAGAAAAGAGAGACGACAACGAGGAATCACAAATTTTGATAGTAGACTTCGCCGTGGACATCAGTATCGTGTGGGGTAATTTTCGGTTGACCGGGCACAGTTGGTATTAAAAGCTTTTGCTACCAGTAATTAGCACTTCCACTAAATGCCAACTGCGTAACCGTGCTGTTTACTTGTTCGTAAAATAAGCTAGTCATAAAGGTATTTCCAGTTTCTTGTCATATCTCTTCAGTTCTAAAGCAAGGGACGCCGACCGAGCGGTAATATACCTCCCTTCATATTCTCTAGGTCCCGGCAAGACCGGATACTGCCTGTTCTGAGGTTTTTAGTGGGTTTCCGCAGTTGTCCATGCATATACCTTGATTGTGCCATAAATTAGGCCACGACCACTTCCTCATCCTTTCAAATTAGACGTTATACAGTCTGAGATACTGACATCGTCGTTAAATAAACCACATAAATAAGAAAGCACGAATGTTCGGTAGCATGAAGATGGTGTGTTTCGTTTGTACAGGACAGCTGTCTATCTTTGGTTGCCTGTATACAGTGGATTGTAATCACACGGCGCGTTGTGAGATGGAAGTTATCACAGGGAAGCGGTACTGGTTCTGTATGGCATTGCATGAAGGTGCTGGTGTTAGTGATGTGTGTAGGTAGATTCTAAGTACAGTCAAACCTCGGTTCACGAACTTAATTCGTTACTGAAGGTCGTTCGTAAACCGAAATGTTCGTTAACTGAAACTATTTTCGCCATAGGAATTAATGTAAAATGGATTAATCCGTTCCTGGACCCCAGATGATTGCTTATTTAAAATTTTACAACAGTACTTTGTGCACAAGTTATTAACACAAAATCAATGGAAACCATTAAATCTGTCACAAAAAAGATAAACACGACACTAAGCAGATCAAATATAGACGAAAACTTCATTTAGTTTTACCGTACCTGTATGGAGGAGAGTTGACGGCGTAAGTGGAAGGTGGTGAGGAAGTGAAATGTTATAGTTTGGAAGGGGATTCTTTTTCTTTTTTCTGTCTCTTGGCACCACTCGACTCTGCATCAGACTCACTGGGCCTCTGTTTCAATAAAAAGTTGTCCAGTGTGATTTGTTTTTGTCTAAGTTTTAAAATGTTTCTAAAGTGACACATGACATTATCATTGAAAATGTTTATGCTGCGGCTTACTACTGCTTTATCGGGGTGATATCATTCCACGAAACATTGCACCTCACCCCATTTTGCACAAATTTCACGGATCAAAGAAGTAGCAAGATCAGAGACACGACCACCATTTTCATGTTTGGCTATGATTTCTTTCTTAACATCTATCATGATATTGGTATGTTTTCTTTTCACTTTGCTTCTATCATTGTCTTTCTTTGGCCCCATGCTGGATCATTCTTCTACGAATACTGCCGACGCTGATACTCCCAGCTTATCGCTCCACGATATTGACGGCTTGCGTGTTCGTAACTCGAGACACAGTACGTCATCCGAGACGCTTTGTGTTCGGAAAATTTGTTCGTAAACTGAATTGTTCGTGATCCCGAGGCGTTCGTGAACCGAGGTTTGACTGTATTTGGTATCTGTCTGCAAGTCCACGGTGTCACTGTCCAAAAGAAAAACCATTGATAGATGATACGGCGATAGCAGGAAGTTGGACAAGACTTTCGATTGCGCCCACTTTATAGATATTGTAAGGCAAATTCCGATAAAAAAATTGTGTTGTGTGTGTACCTATGTGCGACTTTTGTTCAAGACGTTTTTCTGTCAGGTTAATGTGACGAGATACCCCCAAGATGTAGTTGTGCCCTTATATAATGCCAACACATGGCAGTGTCTGTGTATTAGAAATAGCTAATCCTGTATCAGTTTATAAAGAATTCAGAAGATGGCAGTGAATTGAAAGTGTATCTAGCTTACGTGTAGTACACGCAGTACCAGTATAGAAGTATCCTTTGCGATTACATTTTAATTAAAGTGTGCTGATTTGATAAGAAATGTACGTAAAAGTTTATTTGGGCCCGTACAATGAACTAAACTTAATTGAAACAACCGGTCACAATTTAATGTTCGTGTACATCACCTATTTTGAAATTGCAAAGGTAATTCGGCCGCGGTTGCTTGGTTACAGCCAGACTTAAGACATCGGACTCATTAAAGTTTTGACTCACTTCAGTGCAGTGCTAGTTCAGAATTTAAGAAACGCCTTAACAGAGATCTTCTTGCATTAAATTCACATTGTTCAGTAAAGTTATTTAGGCAAAATCGATATCAGCTTCTTGGATTAGTGTTATTAGTCTTCCGACTGCAAGGTTTGTATTCGAGATGGGCTGTTTGTGTATGCTGTACTGATAAGATCTACAGCTCGAGTTCTTTCAGTTTGATGGAAACAATTTGGCAGTTGTCTGTTTTACTTTAGTATGTTAAGTAGGTAGTTGTATGTTCTTATCAGATTCAGTTTCTCTTTTGTCATGAGGAAGGGCATTTCAAGAACTTTTACTTAACATCGGAATACCACGTGTTCGCTGTTTCCCAGCTGCATTTTTTTTCTGGTACAACTTTCCAGAATATTTACGAAGTCACCAGGGGCAGGTTCCAGATTTTAATATCCGTTCAAATTCATTTCCGTTCTTATGCCCACACATACAGGCCGATCCCGTGTTTAACAAAGTGACATGTAAATTTTGTTATTCAGATACCTTTTCCGTCCTTGAGACTTACGTAATCGATTTCGTCATTCTGTTGTTGTACTGTCCTTCACAGTCACAGGCGTTACTACTGTTCTATGTCGTTCTGGTACGGGTTGGTGGTGGTTTAATGCACTCGGTGAAACCATGAAGCATCCCCTGAACGTGTCGTGGCCCACAAGCATGCAGATTTTAACGTAGATCCACTTAAGTCATTGTAGTCCATGTACCGCTTCGAGAATTATAAGGTTCAGACACTGCTTGGTATTCTATGGCAGACTCTATAAACTCTGTTAAAAGTTGGAATGAAACGAATCCCACACAGTATCGTTGAGTTCCGTCGCAGAAACGGAGTGCCAGGTGATTGCGTAAAGCGTGGTATGTTGGTTATGAGCGTACAAGCCCATAATAGTGTTGTGTCAAGGAAACTTGCATGCTGCTTGTGTGACGTGGAATCATTTACATTACTGCGTGCTACTTCTGAGGTGTGTTGAATGTTTTAAGGAACTACATTTTTTCGTCTGTTCTGTGTTGGTATACTCCATTACTCTCTTTCTACACTGTCCAGGTGTGTGCTTTGAATTTTAAATCAGAAATATTGACTGCGAAATGTTTATGTTTACTTCGTGTTCCATTACTCGTGTGTTGGGATTGACCATAAGACACGAAGGTAGAAATGGCCATCATGGCATTTGGTTCGTCTTGGTAAATCAGTTTAATTGCTTTCAGCATTGCAGGCGCAGTTGCGTTGCATTTTATTTCTGTCGCTGTATTTATTACGTTCCCTTCCATCTGTGTGCCATTTTTACCCTGATTTTCGTGTTCCGTACAGGATGGGATGTTTGTGGTATGCCTATACGTATTCGCATGTCAGTCTTTGTATTCAACTTGAGTAACTTTCGAGCTGTTTGGCTAGTTTTACGAGAGTCGGTATGAAGGTCATGTGATGAGCTCCTAACCTTTATTTATACGAACCTTGTAATTCTCTCCCGCCAGCAACACTAAATGGTGTTGGGAACTTCTCGATATCAGTAAGGTCGACTTTTTATGATGCTGGCCTTTTAAATTATGCAGCTACTGTCATTGCCATTTCTAGAGAAAATGGAATCATCCTGCTACTAGGCTCTTCATAACCATTGTACAGTAGTTGTATAAGCGTTGTTTATTATCGAAGAATCAGTCGACATGTTCAAATAATAATGGAGTTAAATATTATAACAGTTTTAATTCCTGATAAGCAGATAATTTCCCAGCTAAACGACCACAGTGTGCAGTAATGACCGGTGCGTGATGTGATGGCTTTGCGCAGTAATGCGGATGGCCTCGCCGACCAAGATTCTGATATAATATCGCCTTGCTCGTTTAATTACATAATTAGACAGGCATTATATGTTAATTAATTCAGACAACATTAAGATAAAATTGTAAATGGTTTCTGAATTGGAAGGGGGTTGAGTAGACATTAGCAACTGGTGTTTGACTTTGCGTGATTTTTGGATTTGTAGGTCTAGGGAGTGACAACTCGGATGGGCCAGAAAGACTCAAAGTACACTTTTGGTTCCAATGTCCGAGTGCCATAGCTCAAAGAAAGCTGTTCGCTGTGTGCGTACAACAGACGGCGTGGATGCAGAGAAGTTGCTAGGTGGCGTGTTCACTGCGTTAAGTAAAGTGAATGCATATAAAAACAAGCCTGCTACGAGAAAAACCCTCCTTGGTCGCAAACGCTGTTAAAGCGTTGGAAGTCCTGTTCAGTTCTGATTGTATACAGCTCCCTGAGTCGTGAGATTTCAGGCTCACACGGCGACAAATAGGAGAATGTCTTCTGGGATGTCGTGACGCGTAGCCCAGCGTACATTGATCGACGTTTCAGAGTGCTAACCACCTCCAACAGGGCGATGATTACTCATGACAGATTGTGTGTTACTCGTAGGTTTTACATTTAACGAACGAAAACGCGGTGGGACAGAGCTCTTTTCAGAAGCTAATAGTCGCTTATCCTGTCAAGAATTTACCTGTTTTTCATGAAAATGAAAGTCCGTTGCCGTGTTTGCAAGACTGCCACTGGTCTTTCAAGTAGCCTCTTTCTTTCAAGTTTTCCGTTTTAAATTTTTTATGCGTTTCTGGCTTTTGGAATGTGTACTTCTTGACCCATCTGTCTCTTCACTCTTCATTTGGTCGCCCGATTTATATCTGGTAAAACCCACAAATTTTAAAGCTCCTCCTACAGTTTCATCAGCTTTGTGCTGATTTTCTCTTCCCTAGTTTCAGACTTACGACATTTGGTATGGCGATAAACATGGCTGGAGATTTGATGTGATTGATCATTTGTTTGTGTGTTATCATTTAATTTAGTTACGATAAGAGTGTGTTATACAGGAGCCTCTCAATATAGGAGGTTCAGAGGATCTGTTGGAAAGGTGTACTCCCTGGAGTACACATTGTAAGGGTCTTCTATCCACATCACGTAGGTCGTAGTTGCACTAACGTGTCAAAGGAGATTGGCGCTTCTTGGGTCGTTCATGCACTTGCCCAGCAGTCGGGCTGAAAGTCTAAACAGAATGATATGGGACGGGCTCACACCAGAACGTGAAAATACCAAAAAATCATCAGCTGTTACTGTTTATATTGAGTCCATTAAGAATTTGCGACTTGTTAACGCTTAAGGTAAAGCGAGTAGAGATTGCTCACAATTCGGGAAAAAATCACTAAAAATCGAATGTTTATCTATTTTCGTAAATAAGTGTACACATGTGTTCTTTGGTATGTTAGGCATATTTAATGAACAATATTCCGATTGTTTTTTCAATTTTTGATAAGATAATGCAGTTTTTTCAGACATTCGATTTTACGCAATCTCTCCTAACCGGGTAGGTGAGATTGCGCAAATGGGTAGGTGAGATGGTTTATGGTTTGAATTACTTATTTCGATCAAACTTTATTAGAAATTGTTATTATAAAATGAATTAGAAGCTTTATTATTACAGAAAATGAATAGTAATGTTAATAAAAAAAGAAATTGTTTTATTATTATAAAAAATAAATAGATAATTGTATCCGACTGTTTATACTCAAAAGCACACATATTATTCTTCGTAATTTTAGGAAAGTTAAGTCGGCCTATTGTAAGTCAGGAGAAGAAACACACTTAATCAAACAACAAACGTACTTAATTACTAATATTAACCCTTTGCGGTCCCTTTTAAATACTACTACAGCTCTCTGCAAGTCTATTTAAATACCACTAAGCTGTATAAATTCAACTACTATTATGAACTGTTTTGATTTTTTTTAACTTGCATAAAACGGAAGA
>NW_019059626.1:656809-691735 GCF_000696155.1 Zootermopsis nevadensis
TTCTTATGAAAATATACGAAACATTCCAGAAAATTCAAGCCCTCACCTTCTACAGAACAAGCAGAAAATTGGCAATAAAACACAGAGAACAGCTTGCATCGACACGTAAATTTAACTGAAGCCTCTACGAGTGATGTGCTTACTGCTCCTCACGCTGTTGTACGCACATCTTACCCCCTTCCACCTGAATTTAGACATGCGCAAACTCTCCTACCGCGCAATCTCTGCTAGCTTTACCTTATATAGAATAGTTACAAGACGAAATAAATCAGAACAATCTAATACATGAACTTCCCGCAGGCCTAAATGTGTTGGACGTGATTGGACTGTGTGGACGAATTTTCATTTCGTGCTGTATCTGGCGATGACGTAGTACTCGTATTGGCTACGAACTGTACCATCGGGTTTCTGTCCCCGAAATGGATGTTAATTGATTCTCTTAACTGACCGTGCTGTGTGATGCTTGAAATTCATCACACACTTTATTTAACGTGAAGATCACCATGTGAAGGACCTCTCCTTCACGTCTTCAGTACTTAGCAGCCGTTGTGTGGGTCAGGGATAGTTCTGGGTTGAGCAGTTTAGTTGCTGAAACAGTGAGAGGCCCCCATTGTAATATCTGAAGACGGAATTTAAAATCTGTTGTATGAAGCCGTTTTTACCTTTGTTTTGTCAGTCATGAAGTAGAAGTTGGTACGGGAGTTTCTTTCGATGTGATGTTCTGTGTTGTGATTATGATACTTTTAATGTATCAAGGTAGATAAAGGAGCATGTTACATGCGCAGGTTTAAGCAGGAATTATTAATACCCCGAATTAATGATAGAAAAGCCCCTTGCGATGAGTTTGTCGGTTCTGTGAAAGCGAGACGAAGTACAGTAGCCTACATATTAGATTAATGCTTTAGGTGTGATGACTTTCTTTTTGAGGAAATAGTTAAAAGCAGCGTTCATAGTTGGCGCTTCATGTGGAGATACTCTGCTGTTTTGTAAGGTTCAAGAGCCAGGATACAAAACCTTCAGTGCAGAATTGCTCCGTTACAGTTATACCTGTTCCGCTCGCCACCCATCAATCTGGCGTGTCGTATGGGTTGTCTACTCATAAGGCGGAAACTTGAATAACGATGAAGTGACCCAACTGTTCCTGTAAAATAAATTTGCTGTAGATGACAGATTTATTCGTGGCAGGATGTTATAATCTGGGTGAATATATTTTATTTGCATATAATTATTCCCGATTTTATCTGAAGATGTTTGATTTCGCACTCTTGACCCTCTTACTGGTTACTAGTGTAGAATAGTTGCAATTGAGTTTTCATCAGGCCCTGATGCGCTCTTTAGTTGTTTTTAATCCTAATATGGGCTGTATGTACAACAGTTCTTGCAGAAATTCCTTGTAACTGTCAGAATAATGAATTACATACCTACTCGTGGGTTTCATCTAAAAAATCTTGTGATCTCCATTACTTTATCACAAAGATCAGCAAACAGTGACTGCTTTAACATTTCATACACACACAAAGTATCTAGTTCTGTTTCATAAACTTCATGACGGGATGATGTTTTTAGACAGCGGTGTGTTGAAATAGCAAAGATGCCTTCTTGTAAGTGCACAGGACACAATTCTTCATTTATGTAATTTCCGTTTTAGAATGTGGCGCCGAATGCTTTTGAAATTAGTAAATGCAATATGTTTTGAAGATTGTAGGAACAGATTTACCATAAAATGTTTTGCATCTACTTTTTACTTAGGTTATGTCAGTGAAACTTAATCTTGCAATACAGCATTGAATTTATTAAACAGATTCACACTTTTGTTGCTGATCTTCTAGAGACTTAATATAGCAAAATCAGTAGACCCATTCCTGAATCTATAAGTGAGAGTATAATGAATTCTTCTCGGGCTACCAGCTGTGTAAAGTGGTTTAATGGAGAAAAGCCAGCATTTTTAGAACCATCTTTGCCGTCATCCTCAGGGTACTGTAGTTGTGTAGTGAGATGTCTGAAATGCAACTACTGCACAAAAGTATCACTAGCATATCCCAGCATTAGTAAAGACTGGCAGGTAGGATATGATGTAATATGAGGAACCTGGATATACAGTACATAATAGTTACATTAAAGTGTCATTGCTGCATAAAAACTAATGACAAAGAACTGCCAATGAATTTTTTTCCAGGTGGACTGTGGGGTGATTTTTCGAGAAAATGTCTCACCACAGCGATGACAACATGTTAATAGCAACCAGTGACTCATTCTGGGAACCTGGCAACTATAAACGAACAACAAAACGGATTGAAGATGGATACAGACTGTGTAATGACCTTGTGACCCTCATCCAAGAAAGAGCTGATATTGAGAAGGCATATGCAAAGAGCTTGAAGGGATGGTCCAAGAAATGGAATGACCTGATTGAAAAAGGTATTCAAACCTTCGTTTATTTAGGAGACTTTTGCAAAGTAGCCCTTATCCAAATTTTGAGCAACTGTCCATTTAACAAAAATTGAATGTTTCCACATATGATATAATTACAATTTAATGCAGTTTAGAACCAAGAATTTATTTTTGTAAATTGAAGTTATCCATACAGTATGCAAACTACTTTGCTGCATATTGTTGAAATTGTGAGAAGAGAACCAAAACACTGCATGAAGAGGCATGCAAGGGCTTAAAATGCTGGAGGGGCTCAGTCTGTAGTTGGATACCTACCAAGTGAACCAGTGATACTCTCAAAATTAATTAAAGAAAACTCACTGCTAGCATAATCAGAGTACTAAAGTAAGGCATGTATCGATACAGACTAGCCATTTGTTTAATACAGATCAGTACATTTCTTTGGTTTTTACTAGGTCCGGAGTATGGCACAACAGAAGCAGCTTGGAAAGGAGTTTTGGGTGAGGCAGACAGGTTGTGTGACCTGCACTTGAAGGTCAGGGACAATCTCTGTAATGATGTTGTGCAGCAAGTTAAAACATGGCAGAAAGACACATATCATAAGGTAGGCGTACAATCTTGTTAACTGCACTGTGCTTTGATGGGACTTTGTATTTTAATACTTGATTATTGTGTATGTACAGGAATATAGCTCTCAAGGAAGTTCATAAAATTAAACTGTGTAATTTGAAGGGCCATGATATTTTTACCATGCTAAAGTAGCACAGTCGTTAGTGTAGATTTAGTAAATAATTAATTCTGACATGATAAGCCACAATATTCATGAAGATTTCCGTCTTCTGGGTTGTTGCGCTGTGTAGTCTGGTCGATGTTAACCAACGTTTCAGAGGTCATACTGCCTCCATCATCGCCCTGACGACGGAGGCAGTATGACCTTTTAAACGTTGGTTAACATCGACCAGACTACACAGTGCAACAACCCAGAAGACGGAAATCTTCATACTCACCGCTGTGAGAACCTCAAGTCTTACACAATATTCATGCTCTTAAAGAATACTGAACTTAATAAAATTTGATGAAAATTTAGCTTTATTACATAGCTGTATGTGAACTTTAATTGATACAGTTTATTGTTAATACAAGATGTACCATATTTGTATGTAACTGCGACGTTAGTTCCAAAGCATGTTATGGCAATTTGAGGCTGTAAAATGTCAAGAATCTTACAGTATCATCATGAGGTGAGAAAGATGACATTTATTCAGCAACTGGTAGTAACATTACAGTACTAGATGCTCTTTTCCATTGTTTTAGAGAGAATTTAAAAAACATTTTGATTCATTTCAAAAGTGTGTAATAATAGTTGAATTTAAATGCATGTATTTTGTAAGCACAAATCAAAGATTGTGTTGATAGTTGTTGCATATTTTAAATTCTACTTTACCTTGACTGTTAATAGAAACCAGAACCAAAGAAGATTAATTATAAACTGTCTTGTCATTTAATAACAGGTATGATGAAGTTGTAGTTGAAGTGGCAGTGGGAGTTTGATTTTATTGAGTAATTTGGTGTATTAAGTTGCATTGTTGCACAGTGATCTCTGAAAATTAACCATTGTTATCAGACAGACAGTAAAACACAATAATACTGTTGTACATAAAATGACTGAGAACTTATTTTTAATGAACACACATTGTTCTTGTTACTGGCTGTCTAATGGTTCTGGTAATAGTAGAATTATATAGGTCAAGAAGACAGACTGCATTGTAATGATATCATGCTACTGAATTTTGATTTGCTCCCCTGCAGCACAGAACAGGCACAGATTTGCCTGTGTGGATTCAGGTACAGTGGCATGATACCCTTTGAAATGTGGGTGCACAGGTTCAGTCCTGTGTTAAGCCTGGATGTTTTTTCTCACAGAATATATTAGAAGCATGTTTCTTTAAATTTTTTGGCAACTTTTTATGAGGTGCTATCCTAATGTAATAAAACCAGAGTTATACCTGGTAGATAGAGTGAGAGAATACCTACTTACCTGCCTGCCTGACTGGAAAGTTTACAAATTTTAGTTCCTGTGTTACATATTTTGTAGGTCTCTGTAGTATGTAGCTTATCCATTTCTAAAACTCTCATCTGATTCTGTAGGCATATAAATCTTATACATCATCTCTGAAATTCAGTTGAACTTGTGATTGAAAGCAGATACATTTTATAGCAAAACCATTGAAGTATGTATGACCCTTCTGTTTCTTTGCTATATGTTTCAGTATATTTACAAGGTTCTAAATGCTGATGGTGATATTGAAATTACACTCAATTTCTTTTCAGTTATCAGCAGGTGACAGTGTTGGTAATTTCACTTCACTATTTGTCTTGTGTGTCTGAAGAAGCAGGTGCGTCACCTGTATTCTATACTTGTGGCTCAGCAAACCCACTTACCTGTTTGCCCATGACCAGTGAAAAATGAAGGCTAATGAGTGAAATTTTTTAAATTTATTTAATTAATTTTCCCTCTTTTTCCTGTTTTATTTCTCCACAGACATTGATTGAACAGTAACTTTGTATGTGGCATGGGTATGAGGACTGTGGTTAATGTGGTTGTGGTATAAAGATTATAGTGAAATACAGTTCACCAGTTATATCATTGTTTGAACGATACATTGCTTTGTTCCATTTGTGTTGATGCTAAATGCTGCTAGTAGTGACTGCCTCCACTGTACTAGTCAGTTGCTTGTTGTCAACATTTGTTCTTGATGGTTCTTATGGAGAAATTGTCTGACAAATAGAATTTTTCTGTAACTGGTAAACTGGAGCAACATTTGTTGACCCCTGTCTGTAGCCAAGTCATATGTTAAAGGTTGAAGAAATCCTTTGTATAATGAAGATGTTTCCAATATATATTTAGTCCTCAAACATAAGTATTTATAGGAATGATGGCTTTTAATTTTTGTTGATGTATCTTTCAGTTATGATTGCTTTCAGAACGTCATGTGTTAATAGTCTTAGAGAAATGGAACAGAATTACTGATCTGTGTTGTCTTTGTTTTTCAGTCAATGATTCAAATAAAGGAAAGGAAAGAAATGGAAGATTCGTTTAAAAAGGCACAGAAGCCATGGTCAAAATTGTTAGCGAAAGTGAACAAAACCAAGGTAGACTATCATACTGCATGTAAAACTGAGAAGTCAGCCTCAAATCAGGAAAGGAATGCATCAGCAGATAGTTCCCTATCACCAGATCAGGTATGTATATTTTCACTTTTCATGTTCAGTTGGATCATATGGCACAGTACAAAAGTAATAAAAGCTGATCTTTTGGTGTCTGACAGATCATATCAATGCCGAAAGTAATTAACCTTGTGTTAAAGTGTTCAGCTGCTATAATGCTTTCTTGATCATTATCAGCATTCAGGGAATTGGTCTTGTAATCCTTTGGTTTATAAAATACCATGTAGATATATTTCTGTCTAAGGTGGCTTTCCTCATGTACAAGAAATTGAATATGAAAACACTGGTTCAAGGTATTAACTTGCTATGTATGTTACAAGTGCCTCTCTAATACAAGTTAGGAAATGTGTGCAGCATAACAGTTGTGAAACATACACTCTTTTTATTGCCTCCAAATTTTCAGGTTATGAATGCTAGATTTTGATGATCTCTTAACAAATAACATGATATAGGTGGGGCAGATGAGCATATTCATTACAAAATTTTATCTAAATCAGTCCAATATTCTCAGTTAATAGATTACAGAAGCATAAAAGTATTTTCTTTTTTTCTAATTATCTCAGTTATGTGCATCAAATGTTTCATTTTTACCTACAACGGTTGGTCAAGACATTCTTTACTCTTACAAATATTTGATGAGTTATGCTAAAGACAAATGCCCTGATGGTTGATCTTCCTGTGGTGTCCATTATTATTGCCTGCTTTTAACCAGAATGGGGATTTTTCTGCAGATATTAGCAAAACACCACAATATCACTTTTCATTAAAACCATTCAGCAGTTTTTAAGTTATATTGCAGACTGACTGATGGATTCTGTGAAGCTAAGAGTTGTTTTTGCAACTTCCCATTGTAAATACACCAAAAAGTGGTTGTACATTGCACCATAATTTTTGATCAATAATTTATATTTGTAATTGTAAACCGAATGAGAAGCCATAATAAATCCTTTTAATGTCAATATTTAAGAGTGATTTCCTCGTACAGTTAAGCAATAAAGTCATAAAGTAGAAATTTTCTTATAAAGGTGGCTGTATTAACTGTATCATGAGACACATTAATGCAGACATTGCCAAATTTTAAGGGGAGATGCATTTCACATCTAGACCATACCCGTATTCTGTTCTCTTCTTAACAGAGACTGTCCATAACATGGAATGAAATAATGTTTGTACTTTCAAATAATTGTTTAGAATTATTTAAAATGTTACTGTCTTTGTGTATAAACTTGTTCTGTTCATTATCAACAATTAACGTTTTTATTTTATTACAGAAAGCAGCCATGGTAAGCAAATCAGTTACATTCATTAAAAAATAACATTGCCTCACTAACACAATAGTTACTCATTTGATGTGTGCTTTGATTAATAAGACATCATCTAATGTTGGTTTGATTAATGATCGTAAACATAGATAAACTGTCAAGAAGAGATTAAGTTTCTAATTTGCTTTTATGGAAGTTGAAGGAATGCTGACTAAATGGCATGAGTAGCATGACTGACACACTTGAGACAAGAGAAGAGTCTATTGAAACACAAATATGTAACCATTGTGTTTAGCCAGTGGTGAAAGTATGTAGTTGCAGTAAATATATGAGTCACAAAATTCCTGCTATGTAAATTTGTTTACTAGCATATATAATTTTCCTAAAAGTATCCTTGTGCACGTCATGTAATGGATGGTCTCATGGTGCCATGTTTGAAAGAGATTTGTCAGGTCGCCTTAAATATATGACAAACGGGTAGAAGCTAATACACCGATTTGCAAGGCTTGTAGTTGTGAATGCATAGTAAAGAAAAAGGAGCAACAAACATTTATGAAGTAATAACAACAGCAACAACAATAATAATGCAAAATCAACAGACATGATGAAATAATCCATTTGAGGAAAATTGCTAGTTTTCACAGGTGTGGCCACATATCAAGATACATAGATTTAAGATAAAAGTTACCTTAACAATGTAATATATGCTTTTACATGTGACAGCAAAAACACTTGTATGTAAGTGTGCATGTGCGTGAGCATATTTGTTAACTGCAGTAATCTTTAACATAAGTAATTAGTGGGAATCATAGTTATGTTTTATATGTTTTTCTGTGCTTTATTTATAAATTATATAGGCAGTTTTCATAGTAAGCATCAATATATTGACACTGAAAATTACTTCAGTTATGTTGAAACATAGTTAGTAAATTACAATCTTGTTCAACTTTATGACAAGAAACTGGTTGAATACAGCATATTGTTCTTGTTGTATCTCATCTGATCCTTTAAAGTCCAGTTTTTACTATATGTACCACCTGCTTTGACAGTCAATAATTGCATTTTGCCCATGTACTGTACTTTTGGTTTTTGTACAATGCTCGAGGCAAAGTGTTTATTTGCCAAACAGCATTAACCAATTCAGCATTGTAATGGAAATACATTGTATTTTCTTTGTGGTAGGATCTGAATCCTTAAATATTATTTAGATGATCTTTGGCTTCAAAAGGTTACGAATATTAAAGATGTAACTGGAACTTCCATTAATATGACAAACATTATGTCTTTCTGTTGCAATGTCCATTGAAAGTATGGAAAAAATTATTTGAACAAATGTCGGATTACCAAAATATATAGCTGAAATTAAGCCATTAACAGTAATAATGGTGTCACATTATATATATTTTTCTTGTTTTAAATTCTTGCAGGTGAAGAAAATGCAAGACCGTGTCCAGAAGTCTAAAGACGATGTTCAGAAGGCTAAGGAGAAATATGATGCAGCTTTAGATGAAATAAATGGATATAACCCTAAATATATGGAAGACATGACTGTTGTATTTGATAAGTGCCAAGACATGGAAGCACAGAGGTTGCAGTTTTTCAAGGAAATTATGTTCAGTATTCACAAATGTCTCAACATTTCACAAGATCCTGTGTAAGTTCATGGTTTTTGTTACTACCATTTTGAGGAGTGCAAGACATGAAATTTAAAAAAAGAGTACTAGAAGGGAATTATGTGAGAGTAGTGTGTAACAGAAGACACCTTTGGAAGGGAAGTGATAGTAGAATCATATGCTTGTTAAAAGTAATTTACAGGTATATATTTTGCAAACTTTGAAATAGAGAATGTTATTTTAACCACTTTGGTGATAATTTCCAAATTATCTGCCTGATTTTTAAATTTGTTACAACAGCTATTTAATTTGGACATTAATTGAAATTCAATATCTTGGTCTTTCATTATATAATTATGAATCAACTGCTTGAAATATGAATTACCAGTTTGTTTTTGTAGATGACTACATTTTCTCCTTCTTTCTCTGCTTATTATTTTGGCAATTTCAGGTGTAATAAAATGTTCCAGTGGGGTATTAAAATCATCTGAATCAGAGGTCAGGCTTCCTACTAAATGGAAAATGTGGTTGCTTGGCGCCAATCTTTGTTCATGTGTCATGCTGCATGTCATTGTTTTCACTGACTATGTTCATCTTCATAGCTGTCACTTTGTTGACTACTTGACATTTTCACACTTGCAACAACACTAATACAATCCACAACTTCATTCTTTCTCAGAGATATCACTGTATTCATTATCTTGCAAATACTATATTTTTAGACCCTGCCTTATGTGACCAGCAAAAATTCTAATTTGGGACTGCTTTTAGTCACTAATAATCTTCGCTTAGAACTAACTGGAAAGGTTTTGTGGATAGGCGTGACATCCACAGATGTCATACTCCCACGATAAAAATAGTGCATGATGTGTTAAAATGGTGTCCCTACTTGACTGGTTAAGTAGATGCTCATTGAATTAAAATTTGTTACAGTCTTCCTCAAATCTATGAAGAATTCTATCATACAGTAAACAATGCAGATCATGAGAAGGATCTAAAATGGTGGTCCAATATGTACGGTGTTAACATGGCCATGAATTGGCCATACTTTGAGGTGAGCTACATTTTAATGTTGGAAAATATATTCTTTGTCATGTATTAATGTTGTCTGTTATTGTGGTATACATTTGTTTTGTATTTAAAATTGATAGTATTTACTTAAGGCATTGTGATTCTTTTTAACTATGTTGCTTGCATGGGTATACTTATGTTTTTACTAAGAACACTGTGTTATAATTCAGAACAAAATTAATATGCAGTGGCAGTACATTCATGTATGCAGTTAGTAGTCCTAATTTTTATCCCTGAGAGAGAGGCTTTATTTAATGAAGGATGTGGAATGTCCTGTAACATTGTCTCAATGTAATTTTAAGCATTTTTTTTCTCCCATGACTCAGGTACTGTAAGTTTTGAGTTTGCATTATGTTTGACATTGTGTACTTTTGTCCTGTGATGATGTCATCTTGTTCTAATTTTGTTTCAAGTATACTTACCTGTTTTAATAACATGAGACTGAGTTGCATTGATGACTGATTTGAGATTTTCAGAATGTCATTTGGGATTGATTTATAGGCTTTTTGTAATGATTTGTCACAGCTGATCTTTGTTATAAACTTACAGGCCTGAATGTGTATAACAACTTACATTGTGCCTCACCATGTCAATAAATTTGAGCCAACACTGTAACAGTATCCCATGTAACCAGCTCAAGTTTCAAGTTTTCACATAATGTGTATGAATAAAAAGGGAACAAATCATTTGATTCTATTTGCTGAGCCGAATTATAAAAGAAACTGCAGTAATAATCATCTGTGACAAATACGTTGTCTAAAATGCAGTAAATTTAATGAAAGAAATTTATTATCTTTAAATTACCACATGTTTCATGTTTCTGTGAGGTTGTTGAGAAATATTATGCATCATAGTCTTCTGGGTTGTATGCCATGCAGTATTGTAAGTGATTACCAATGTTTCAGGGGAACATACCAAGTTGATTACATGGTTTCTCAACCCAGAAGAATATGATCTACATTTTGACCAAAATAAAAACTTGAAATTTCCTATTGAAATATCCATGGAAAATGCATACTTTGCTTATTCGGGTGTTTGATGATTTCGCTTAATTTGATCAACTATGTTGATTAACAATTCTGCAAATCTCTTCAGCCACGTTAGTCATTTCCTGGATGACACACAGTAGGTTTGTGTTACGACTATTAATTTAACTCTGAATTAAAGAGGTTTAATTTTGTTATTAATGGGAAAATTAACTGCCATCTTCATATTTGTGGTTGGAAATTTATTAAGACATATTTGGGTGTAGCTGGGATGCTGCTCAGAGGCAACTGTTGGTATTTATTACATGTTTAAAAGTTCGTGTAGGAATTTGGTTTAAAATGTGGTTGTAGCATGAAGATGTCACCTTTATTTGATGTGGTGCCAATCCAAAAGGAAATCAAGTGGAAGCAGGTAGGAAGATGATATGCTGATTGCATGTTGTGTGTTTCTTCCCACCCACAGGAATACACAGAGGAGTTCAGGGATATTGCCAAGGGCAGGTCAAAAGAAGCTATCCCAGGAATCATGCTCATCAATCAACGCCCTGTTGGAGAAGATTTGCATGTAAATGGCCTTTCTGTATTCTTTTAGTTTTGTAGTAGTGTTTAAATTAATTTTTATTAAATATTTGGATATTACTTGTAGGATATGTAAAAACTTAGAGCAGTACACATTGACTGAAAAGACTAAATCCATTAGTGAGCACATGGTATGACCTTTTCCTGTCATTTGTGAAACACACTGTGATGTCTCAAGACACAAACTACACGTGTTTATAGCCATTACAGTAAATTACTAGAATATCTGATTCAGAGATAGGTTAAAATTCTGTGAGATTTGAGGTTCTGTGTGTACTCCTAGGTAGATACCAATGTTTTGGAGAAACATAAGTGTCTTCATCTTCAGGACTTGAGCACATGGCTTCATAACCCATAACATTTTCTTATTAAGATTCAGTTCCTGTGATAAGTGTTGAGAGTGTTGTGACATTTCTTCTTATTAAATATTGTACTGTTCACAGTTAACAGACCATAAATACCACAGTCGAGCTTTTCCAAATTCTGTCTTCCAGTACTACAGTGAACATATAAGGATAATATGTGATCAACTGAAAGTCTCTGAATGTTTCCAATGAGAGACAAAGTGAATAAAATTCAGTACTGTTGCACCTCTTCCATATACAGTGAAACCTCGATGCATCGTTTTCGGCGGGGGTGGGAAATAAAAACGATGAATACGGGAAAACGATAGTTGCGGGAAAGCATTAATTTTTTTTTAAAAAAAAACAATGTTTCTCTTTCAAAGTTACTTCTTTTTACCAAAAAAGTCTTTAATGGACAACTGGTTTGTCGAAACTTTACGTTTTAGGCCAAACAGAGCCCTTTCCACGTTCAAAATGTTTTCCTCCTTGTCACGTTCACTAATATTATGCGCATAAAAGAACGACTTCACTTTTGCCAATGCAGCATGTGTTTCGGCAAAACTCGGCACAGCTTCGGGCTCGCATTCGTCGTCTTCCTCATCCTCACCACTTCCACCCCCTTCGTGGACAATAACAGGAAGAATGGAAATACTATTAAGACCGAACTCAACGAAACGTAGCTGTAGAAGACACAAGATGAACCAGAAGAATGAAAAGTGCCGCCCGCCTTTCCTTTGTACTTATAAGCATTTGTGAAGAAATTCACACTGCACATGCCATCTGGCATCGCTGGAACGAAATATGAGTGCACCCAACATTGTGCGTCTTTCGGAATTAAATTCTAAAAATATCACGTAAATTTCGTTACAATTTCTCAGAAACGATCATTGCGGGAAAATTGTGGGCCGGGACTAAGATTTTTGAACGATCGATGCGATAAAACGATAGTTCGAGGAACGATAGAAGCGGGAAAATACAACATTATTTTATATGGGATGTATCCGGGAAAACGATAGTTCCGGGAACGAAGGATAGAGGTTTCACTGTAGTATCATCCTTCAGGCATCTAGTCCTTCTACCACACAATTACAACATCTAAGTACCATGTAAATAATTAGGGGGAAAATTTACAAGATTCCTCTATATTGGAGTCGGTCTTTGATGTTTGTCAGTTACTGAAAGGGGCAGCTGCAGCTTCACTAATTCTATGAATGTAAACTTGTTTATAGGCATATCAGTGACGTAATGTGAGATGATTTTGGCACATAATAGTTTTAATGTTTCATGACCCAGTCTTCTCAAAATCCTTGAATTGATGCTAAAGTGATGATGCCACAGATTTTTCATTTTCTTACAGTTCCATTTTTTGTGGAGTTCCATAAAACAAATATTTAATTTAAAACTTCATTTAATAATTTGTATTCCTACTAGCTGACTGCACACAGTTAATATTCCTGTGTGTTCTGAACATTTTTATCCCAGGTGCAGGAATTGTCATGTGGTTTAATAAGATTGTTTCCATTTATTCTCCTTATTTGTATGCTGTTTTATTTTTGCAACAGTGTGTTTACAAGAATGGATTCCTTTTTAAAATTTGGTAATTTTCTAACAAATATCTGAGAAAACTGGTAAAATCAGATGCCATATTATCCTGTAATGACAGCTAGTTGAGGTTAGCAAGAAGCTTGTTCCCATCTGACAGATTGCCGAAAATGTGGGATAGTCATTGTCAGGGCTGTTCAACCCAGCTACACAGAAATGTTGAGATTTGTTGGTAAGAAGATGGTTGTCTTCTGGGTTGTAGCATGTAGTCTGGTAGAAGTTCATCAGAGGTCTTTGCTGTCTCCATAACTTTTGGGAATATTTTTGTGCAGTATAAATATGAGTAGAATGTGAAGAGAGAATGCAGTTTCATGCATAAGATGTCAGGTACTGTATGTGTTACTATCTGTGTGGTAATGCTGCATGTGGCTTGATGATTGTGACGTTCAGCACCAGTTGCACAGTTCTAGTTCTAACATCCTTACAGGTAACATTTTCAGTACAATATGTATTGATTTCACATAGTGTTTTATTTACGAGTGATTGAACATTATTTGAGGATTGATCAGGGTGTATTAGGGCTGATAAATACTTAAAAATTCCTTTCGTTCATAAGATTTTTATACTTGGACTGCTAGTGTTTTCATATCACTTGGATAACTGATTTATCCTGGCATATATTCCAATTATCAGTCATGCAGAAACTCTGTTTGAAGCAGCAGTATATATTTCTGTGATTTTTCTAAAATAGGGTTTTTAAGTACATTACAGTGGATCTAGCTGTTTATTCTTTGACTTCTTGGTGTACATTGATTGTAAATGCATTGGCTCCTTCAGCAAAGCAGAATGTGCAAGTTCCCTGGCATTTCAGAATGTTTTACTACCTCAGATCACGGACTTTGGCATGTATGAAATATGCAGTTACAGGTTGCACGTTACAGACAAGCATTATCTGGCCTGACATAAAAGTTTAGCTCTGTTTTTGTGCTAGGAGGTACCACAGCCAAATAAATGGGCAAGTGAAAGTTACATTCTAATTTTGATGAATTTTAAATCATTTTCTCTTTAAAATGGTGTAAATAAATTCAAGAACTGAATGGTCACACACACACACACACACACACACATTGCGCATTAGAAGTTGGTATTCTGAAGATCGGTCAGTACAAGACATGGCTGTTTTATTTTCATTATTACCTTTAATGCATAGTTATGAAAATATTAGTGCCTTGAATTAACAGCAAGACCATTAACAGTATGTTATGTTCCTTTGCAGGAGTTTCCCCCTGTTAACAATAAAGTATCAAGAAAGTCTACATCAAGGGTTATATCTACAGATGTAACTTCAGAAACAAAAACTGAAGGGAAGCCAAAGGAGAAAACGGAAAGTGCAAACAGAACATCGACCATCACGTAAGCTGTCCATCATGTTAGATAAATTCTGAACTGTCTCAGCCTCTTGTGGTACAAGATTTGATACTTTTTAAATTTCCACAAATTTATATAATATTTTATACAGTTACAAATCACCATTTTACTTCTTGTCATACACACTTTTGAATTGACTTGGAATACTGGAGACATGTCTGTAAACAGTTCACTTCAGTTCCAGTTGGAACAGTGATTATCACCTGTGAGAAAAATTTGGATAACAGGAAACCACTGTGTACAAATTTTCATTCCAAGCTTGTAAACAGAACATTTCCAAAGGTTGAAAGGAGCTTATAAAGGAATGGTCTGATTTGGTCAGGTTGAAACCCAACCTGAAATCATTTCATTGTTGCTGTTCCCAGGTGTTTTGACTTTGTCAATTTTAAAGGAAACTGGTTCAAAGTATACCATAAAATTGAGAGTTATAATTGAAAACATGCTGTAACAACAAGCTGCCAAGACATTTTGTTGTTTTGATTCGTGTTTTAAGTTCCAAAACTTGTGTCATTTCCTTTAACCATTCACGCCAGTATTTTTGCAGATAATTTTTCTTTTTTGTGTATTTTAAAAACTGCTCAAATAGAATCCAGTGAAATGTTCATGCTATATAATTATAGTTTTAAACTCTTGTTTTATCATAGAAGAAACATTATCATCAGAATCGGAAGCATCTACTTCACTTCCATTGCAACAGTTGCTCACTTCTTCATCTCAAGACTGTTTGAAAAATCTAATATGTCAGAAGTACAATGTTTGAAGTATGATACTGCAGTTGGTTTGATGTTAACAACATATGCCTTGAAGGGTTAACCTTTATCAGCCATGCCCATGCATTGTAATAGTATACTGCCAACTCTCAACCCCTGGCTGGCAGTCCCATAGTACCAGATTTTAAAACCTGTATTTCTACACAACAGTTTCTGTTGTTTCATAATGGGTGGTAACTAAATGACCCAGACATTAAAGTTGTAAACTTACATCACTTTATGTTTATGTTAATTGTTCCATACAGGAATGGGACACGATCTGAAGCAAACCCATTTGAGGAAGAAGAATGGGATGAGGAAGGTGGAGAGGCTTTGGTGGACACAGGAGAGCCAGGTGTTCCTGTCAAGGCTCTGTATGACTATGAGGGAGCAGAGTCTGATGAACTCAGCTTTAGACAAGGTGGGAGAATTGTCTCCATGTGGAGTAAACTTAACTTCTGAACCATACAGTAGCAGTCAGTGAAAGTACAATGTAAACTAAATTTCCAAACCTGACTTATTTGATGATAATGCCACAAGGATGAATTTTGAGTGGGGGTATCTTCAACAAAACACTTGTATCGTGACAGTTTATGTGAAGAGTTCTCATAGGTATGACTTACTTTCAAATTTGTGTCAATTGAAACCACTGTCTATCCTTGTCAACATGAATGTTTCCATAACCCTAATACAGGAACTCTCTTGGTTATCCATTTTACATTTAAACTACAGTGCTTTTAGTATCACCAGGAACATACACATCAAATGTACATTTCTTTAGATAGTTTTTAGTGTTTGAAGATTGAACTGTGGACCAAAGCCCCCCCCCCCCCATTTTACCTTACTATACTCCTGAAACTTCTCCCTTGTCCCTTTTTCCCACTGATTAAAAACTTCGTTTTAATACTGTGATCAATTTGTGTATCTTTTAAGTGTGACCTTTATAGTTCATGAATTGTGAATTTCCATATTAAATTCACTGGAACATAAAATGTAAATGCTAAAAAGAATTCCAAAGAAAACTTTGTATTTTTGCATTAACCAGTAGATAAAAGAGGAAATAAGTTTGTACAACCTTCACTTAATCCATAGGTGGCTCCAGCATGTAGCTTCTGAGCTCACATATGTACATTGTTCCACAGTTTACAATTTATGATGCTTGCAGTACAGAATGGCCTATAACATAATTTCCCTAACTGTGGACTGGATGATGAGGTTCAATCCCCAACAGGGGCAGAGAACTTTTCCTCTAACCTATGCATCCAGACCAGTTCTGGGGTCCACCCAGCCTCTTATACAAGGGGTATCGGGGTCCTTTCCCAGGGGTAAAGCGCAGCCGGGGCGTGATGCTAACCACTCACCCCTCTCTAGAATGAGTAGGAGCTATACCTCCACCCCCACCCCCCCCAAGTGCCTAGATGGCGTAAAATGGAACAGATTTTGTATCTGGTGGTTAAAGTTAATATTGTCTTAAGTACTGTTTGGAACATCAGTTTAAAAGTTCTGTGTGAGACAGCAACTAATGGCATTAATAATGTTATTTATTGGAAAATACATTATTAGAGTAATATTCTATTTACAGGAGATGTATTTGAGAAGTTAGAAGATGAAGATGAACAGGGATGGTGCAAAGGCAGGAAGGATGGACGTGTGGGTCTGTACCCAGCAAATTATGTCGAAGTGGTATCGCAGTAACTCGATTATTAAAACTTTACACAAAGTGCTTCCTTCCCAAATGGAATGCTGGCCATTGTATACAAAACCTTTTCATATGCTACAAAATTTATGGGAACATACTCAATTGGAATCTTGAAGAATAAGAAATTGCTTCATGCAGTTTAATGTGTATGGTGACATGTAAACTGTTGTTTTAAGTATTGTATTGACTAGAATACTTTAGATTGAGTGTATGGAGTTATTCACCATGGAGGAAAATGAAATATGTAGAATGCAATATAAAAATTACTTTAAATGTTGCAATGTTTGTAACATTCCATATGTATAAACCTGGGAAGAAAAGTTTTACTGCTGCTGTTTTTTTCCTTTCTCTTGATGTTTGCTCAACATAATATCCTACTTGTGGGATAAGTTAAGAATGACATTCTGAGCATAATACAGTATTTTATGTAAACTTACTAATTTAAAGTTCAAAAGAAAGCTCCCTTGCTCAGTGTATTTTGGTCTGAGAATAACTTTGCTATAACATGCAACAAGCTATGGTTTTGATCAGTACTGATAAACCAAAGCTAATTCTGCTCAAAGTCATAATATATCCAATCTGAATAAAGACTTTTGGAAATTGGATTTGATTTTTATGGTCCTGTAATAGGTTTGCAATATGAGCAAAGCAGTTTCTTGTTCTTGAGGTAAGTGATTGTTAAATAGTTGTGTAAGTTCTGAAAGTGAAGTGAGAGATTAAGACACTCTTGATTGGCCCAGCCAATTTGTGCTCCTGACCGTTACATCCCCCCCCCCCAGTGCTGCAAGAATACTTCATTAACAAGAACATATCACAAATTGATGAAGTTCCACACAGAAAACACTACCCGAGTTGTGTTACTCCAGTTGGCCATGTATAAATGCAATATTTTCAGTGTATGACTTTGTTTGCCATTGAGTCCAATACATGTACTGAAGATCCATATAAATGAGAGATTGAGTTCTAAATATCATGTATATGTTGAGTTTCAGATCTGTTAATTAACAAATTAAAGTATAAAAATGTTAAAGTGTACATTCTTCCTGGTTTTAGGTGGGTTATCTTCACACATTCTATGTTGTTCATCCATAAAATTACTACTAATTCTATAAAAGAGTACATCAAAATATTGAAATGCATTTGTGCTCTTTGTCATGTTGACATTTTGAATTATTGTTTGGTTTAGCTGTTACTTACTGTGAAATGTTTTTAAGAATGTATTGAAGAGTTCTACTCATCAAGAGCTAGAATACTTGTGCATTGGTTGTGTAGCGTATATTTAAGGAAAGTGATACACTTCACTGCAGTGCGATTTTGAAACGTGATTATTACAGTGATTGGTGGACTGTAGTCGTGTACAAAGAGCAGCAGATACACACTGCCTTTTTTATCCCCTCACAATTTCCATGAAATTCTTTTCAAGGTAGCATATTCCTGTATGTGGCTCAGTTTTCTTTTCAGTGACATGTCAGATGTAATACTAATTTGTAACTGAATGTTCTCATTTTGTGATAAAACTTTCATCATAAATATTTAAGCTTCTTTGTAACTAAAACAGTTAAAACTGGAGACAAATTAGACACAGTCATTAAATAAGTAAATTGTTGGTGATTATGACTTGATTTGGGTGTTTGAAACTTGAGTTCAGGAAATTTGTTTTTAAGTTACTGGTATGTGCATGAGAATTGGAGGAATAATAATAAGTCATGGGGATTAATATTGGTTAAAAATTGAGATGAATCTAAGAAAGCAACTTATGGGGCCAGAGCAGACTAGATATATTGCATGGATAATTTTTATAAAAAGTGTTCATATATAATACATTTACAAATATTTTGCCAGTTTAAATGCAAGTATCATACTTCATCACTGATAGGCCTACATGAATGTTAACTATCCACTATGTAATTATGTAAATATAATTATGTGAAACTCAGTGTATAGCTTATACTTGAGGGCTGAGGGAAGGAATTGAGAAACTAATGGTTGTTCCAGTAACTTTGCCTGTGCTGTCTATCCTCTGAACCTCCAGTAAAACAGGCTTTTGTATATTTTAGATAAAAATGTTATAATAGGAGTGTGTTGTGATAATGAAACATAATTTATATTCGCAGGTATTTTGAGAAACTGGAAGATCTTGATAATTATTATATTTGTATCTTTCCCTTCAATGACTACAGAACTTAACTTTGTGGGATGAAAATGGTACTGTCTTAGTAACTTTATGCTTTCAACCTTTTTACATAACTGCATTAGTATAAGGTGATACCATTCCACGAACATTTGGTTAGTGATATCCATACAAAATTGTTGTGCAGGTTTGTATACAGGATGATTGATGTGATTCTTTGCATGCAAGAGAACAATCGACATCTTTGTCATCATTGTCGTCATCGTATTCCCAAAACTGTGAACATATAGAACTTAGTAAATTGCCATTTGGCTATGTAAACCTTTGGATGATATGCTTTATATACAGATATGTATACTGTTTTCATGTGCTTCAGTTATTTTAACCTTACTGTTACTTCCTGTTAACTTTTGCTTACATATGTGTGTGTATATATATATATATATATATGTATAAAATGTGAATAATTAACAAATGATTTAGTGTCAGCTTGGAAAAATACTCCCAGCTCTGCACCAAACAAAAATTGAGAACCATGAGATGAGTAACATGCACATATACTGTGCTGGATTAAATCAATTAGAAATCTTGTGCATGTTCAATTATCCACAACTAGTAACTGTCAGATTGGTTTACTATATTTAATAGGCTAGAGAAAGCTACCCACATCTCTAACCCTACCTATTATAGTGGCGATACAAATATTGCAGGCAGGGAGTATCATAAGAGATATTATTTTTATGGGAAAATCTGCAGTGTTCCCTCTTGATGCCTCTGCTTGTTCCTGCAGACTAACCTTGGATATGTAGAATTTGAGGTTTCCACGGTGATGGAATATTGTGGTCTTCTGGGTTGTGCTGTGTAACATTCTGCAGGATATAGTGCCTCTCTCTTCTTTTTGAAGACGGGCATTGTTCCTCTGAAACGTTGGCACACAACCAGGATATTAGGTGGCTCAGTAATCCAGAATATTAGATTGTAACCTTGGATGAACCTTTAAAATATTCCACTGCCACAAATATCTCAGAAATTATAAATCTGTTCACCTATTTAAGACCCCTAGAGTCAAATGTGGGGATTGAAACAACACTAGTGTTTAACAATGTGTTAAGAGTATGGCTGTACAAGAAGTTATGTGTTTTTAATCCATTGTTACAATAACGCCTAGAACTGAAACAGTTTGTACCCAAATGCTTAAATTCACTTTCATACTGCAATCCAGTGAGCCATCAACTAATGGGAAAGATGGGTTCCTATTCAACATCAATTCTGATAAAAGTGACTGCATTACAAATAAAATACGTGTGATGAATACAAGTGACTAAATTCTTTTTTATACACATAGATATGGTCTACATAGCTTATGAGTTTCAAATAATCTGTAGAACTTTAATTTTCATATCTTATTAAACTTAATTTTTGTTTTGCAACCCTCTTTTGTGCTGGTTTATTTAATAAACTAGTTACAGCCTATTTTAATGAAATGTTCATGTTGTGATACATGTGAATGTTCAAAATGTATTTTATCTGAGTATCTATAACATCAGCATCCACTATATGATAAAACTACATTCCCATTCAACATCAATTTGGTATTTTATTTTTCTCAAGAAATTGGCTATTGTCACTTACTCATATCACAGTTACCAGTTAACACACTAACAAATATGTGGACAGACACAATCAAAAAACATAAATATAAATAAAAAGTCAATATCTGTATTTCGTAGAGTAATCCTTCGGAGAAACCACTAAACCTCGTCCTTTGCGTGCCCCTCTGTAGACTGTTTCAATTATGTCAATCATTTCCTGCTTGTCTTCCAGTGGCCAATTAATTTTGTTGTTATTTCCTGTTCCAAGATCAATCATTATGTGTTTGTTTCGAAAAAAGAACATAACTGTACATGGATCATACAACTCGTACCTGTAACATGAGATGGAACTGCATATTAACTCAATTGCTACAAAGTCCTTTTATATATGAAACCAAAATAATATTTTCTAGTTAGACTGAAGTAAGCCTCCATCAAACTAAACTTCACAGCAGATCAAAATTCCATGTGTACATCCAGACACCTTAAAACTTTGGAGTTGAGCTTAAACTCATGTAATTTGAACATTTAAAATAATCATTACCTAAAATACTAAAGAATCCCCAATATCAGATTCATCCCTCTGACCTCATTACATAGGAAGATATCAAAGACATATAGTATAACAAAATTTTCTCGTTCTACCAGCCATGTCGGGCGATTGAGACTTGAAAACAACTTTTCACCTTTCAACCACCTGACAGCTAGTTGCCTGAGAAGAATTCATAACATTTAGTCGCCGTGAAAGCTTAAAATCATGCAGACATATAGTATTTATACATACATAAAAAATGTGTGTATATGCATATAAATTACATACATTTTATTGAAGTCGGGGACCTTCGTAATATCGACCAGATACAAAACAGCAAAATTCTTCACCTTTTCTGCAATGCTGTACAAGACTTCATCCATCTTCATACATGATGGGTCCCAGTCATGACCAAATCGAATGACCTTTTACAATAAACAAATGTAATATTATAGATGCACTTCTATTCTAAATTTATCTTTCATTTAACATGTGGAGCCACTATGAAAGATAAATTTAGGATAATTACAGATAAGAAGTAAAATGATAAAGTTGTCAAAGGTGTGTATATATAAATCACAAATATTATGTTCTTCCCTCAAATGAGGGTGGTAATGTTTTGTAGGTACAATAAAAGGTCCGATTCATTTTGGTGTGTTTGCAATGAAGTTGCAAACGTGCCCATAAGCTTCACCATGTATTCACATGTCACAATGAAAGATCCATTCAATCTGAAACTAAGAAGTCTTGCTAAGGAATTTGACACATTTGAATACTGAATGAAATTGGACAGTAATAATGCTTATTTTACATGAAGACAAGCCTATATGTGTTAATGACAACCTTGAAGGGTAGACCCAAAGGCACTGGGCAAAGTACCAATAGGCTTGTATTTAGGTCAGTTGCCTTAGTGATAGGGCATAAAAAAGAAAAAGTAAAGCTGTCCCACTATATGTCTTATACGTGCTTGGGGGGAGAAGGGGTATACCTCCTACTCATTTTTGACCACAGCATCACACCCCGGCCATGCTTTACACCCAGGAAAGGAACCTGGTACCCATTGGATAGGAGGCTGGGTGGGCCCCAGAACTGGTCTGGATGCAGAAGCTAGAGGAAAAATCCTTTGTCCCATTGCGAATCAAACCCTGGTTGTCGAGTCCATAGACAATCACTATACTGACTGAGCTACACAGGCTCATAGTGACAGGATGTGACGACATATATATATGAAGCTGATAACACATTCCTAAATAGCCCAATAAATCACAAATGTGCTTTGTTCAGAGAATTTTGACATATGTAAGTAAATTAAAAACATACTTTTGTGCTGCTACACATACTATTACGTTATCTAACATATCCAAATTCAGTGACAGGTTATGTTACATTACATTTGCATTCTGTTTGAGTATACAAAAATATTTTGTAGTAACTTAACACATTGGAGTCATTGAAAGAGGCACTGGTATTTGTTCTTCCTAACAAGTTTCTTTATGACTTACCACAATCCCTTCTGGTGATTGCTGGTATAGTACCTTGAGATAGGCAACCAATGCTTCGTCCACAATTCTATCAACTTCAATTGAAATGATTGTTCATGCACACCATTCAATGCTGCAGTTGATAGCATCAAAAAATAACTTACAACACATCACTCCACTAGAAATTAATTCACAGGGGGTTGTAAAATAACAGTAAACCAATGATTAGTAATTTTTATGCAATAATGACAAACATAAGTACCAAATCTGAAGTGTACCTTGTCTCTGGCATGACATAATGTTATAGTAACAGGTGTAGAAAATGTAGAATGAGAGGTGACGATACCCGAGCAGCCAACACTGTGATGACTTCTGTTAGGCTGTCTTGCTACTTTTATGTATTCTATCAAAATCAAACATAATATCTGGCACTGTTGCTACAGATGTTATAAAATTTTCTTACCACAACTCGATCCTCTTCTGACAGTATTGCTTGATCGACTTGCCAGCCATTGTGCAGATGTCCTAACATGTACGACATGTTGTCTGATTACAGTACCCAACAGCAATCTGAATTGTACAAAAGTACAAGTTTTTGAATATGAAATCATACGACAAAAGTTATCCTGGTAAATGATAAGATATAGTATTTCATAAAAATAATATAATCATAAAAGACTTGTACGGTGTTCTTGTTTAGTTGATGAATACAAGGTAACCTTAAAACCGAAGATTAATCACTCATGATTGACAATTAACCTCAAATCATACTCGCGTCTTACTATCTAAAATGAAAATATACGTGTTCTAAGATAAGAACTCTTTGGAGGATTGAAAAATTGTTTTACATTACGTATACGAAATAAATTCTAAACACCTTCACTTTTACAAACCATAAATTTAACAAAGACAATGCTATAGCCACTGACAACATACATACATATTCTAAACCCACGAGCAGCTCCTGTAACGGACAGCGTGATCTTGCACATGCGCATGAATAAATAATTACAGAAAATGGGATTGAATACAGAGAATGAATAAGACAAGTTTAATTTAATCTAATTTCCATCAATTTCACAAAAACAAATTATCGTGCAAAGTTTTTCAATTACATTGGGCAATTCCAACGTTCAATTCCTATCAGAGTTCCAATACTTTTTTAAACTTGAAATATCATAATTGCCTTGTACTCTTCGGTACAGGTATTCCAGGAAACAGTATTTTCATATTCTGGGATACTGGAAACGACCCGTTCTTCAAGTGCCTGAGCACTGCGGGTCCCAACTTTTCGTTGGCCTGAACTATAGACATTCGGTAAGACTCCTTGGACGAGGGATCGGCCCGTCGCAAGGCCTCTACCTGTACACAGGACAGCACAACACCGAAAAACGCAAACATCCATGGCTTAAGTGGGATTCGAACACACGATCCCAGCGACCTAGCGGCACAAGGCCCACGCCTGAGACCGCGCGGCCACTGCGGACCCATTTTTTTTTTTCATATTCAGGGTTTAAATATTTGCGAAACGAATGTTGCAATAATCTGGTATTTCGCTAAGTGAAGCATTAATGAATAAAAATTAATGATGTAGGTATATTATAAAATTTGTTTGCTTGAGTGATGAGTCCTCATAGCAGAGCATGCTGAGCTTAGTTTGGTGATAATGTATTGAATACGCTTTTTCCAATTCAAGTTACTGTCAGTTTGTAGGCCAATAAACTGTTTTTTCTTCTTCTTAAATTATTTTATTCATGTACTCTGTTCCCAGTTTAACACAATTTTTGTTGGTAGTACATTATTTCACATTTTTTTATAAAAATGTAATATTAGTTTATTGGCTTTAATCCACTTGTTCAAGACATGCAAATACATCATTAGATGGATAAATATGCATGATTTTTCAATTTTTTTATATAGAAGTTTAATTTTTTAATGTTTAAGTAATTCTGGAAAAACCCCTACTGTCGTTGATTCATTGCAAGGATAACTTAAAGGAGTACTAATGTAGTCTGCACAGCTACTGAGTAGAGTTGTTGATATTTCACCATACCCACGAGTTTTTTGATTTGACAGAATTTATTATACTTTAATTTAATTTATTGCTGTGGGTTTAATATTTATGTTTAGAAAGGTTTTAAGGACTGCTTGAGGAAGGTACTTTGTTGCATCTCTCTTCAATTAAATTAGAGCATCTGTCAAGAAAGAGACATAAAGAAATACAGAATAAATGAAATAAAACTTTTTACCATTGATAAAATTATATTGTAAAATTTTCAAGTTAAATGAATACAGAATAAAATATAACATGACTGCCATTACAGTTTAATTTATCTTTATCTCTGCTGTATAAGTTCTAACCTGCAACACTCTGTAGTATAAAACATTCTTAACAAAAATGGATGGGAAATATTTGATATAATGGAACATACAACTACTGCTCATGCATAACACAGGAATATCAGTTCCTGTTGGCACTATATTTTACCATCTCTGCAGAAGACATGCTGTTCTTAATTTCAGCCATATATTTACTGCCAGACAATTTCACTTGTGACAAATAAAAATTCTTATTATCAAGGAAAATGGTATTACTATTTCTTTGTATGTAAACCATATTAAATTATTGTTTCTTCAATTATGTACATTCATAGAAGTAGTTCAAAAAAGACTGGACACTTCTAATGTATAAAATGCAACACAAAAATATTTCAACATGAGATTCAATATTATTATTTATTTTGGTTAATGGTCTATAAAAGTATAAATGCCTCCAACCTTCCTCTTAAACAAAACATGGTTCAATACTATCTGTACAATACTATATGGACGGATGTACCAGTTGTCAACAGATAAATACTTTTGGGGACATATTCTTTGATTTATATTACAACTGGCTTGATTTTACACATTTTAAGCCCATTTTCATTCAAAACTGAGCATTTTATGAATTTCAGTTTTTGTTTCACTTGAGGATTCCATTAATGAATGAACTGGTATTATCTGAAATACACACACCTGCACCTCAGTGAACTATTTACTTGTTTCACAGAAAGAAACTCACAACTTTTAGTTTCCTGCAGTTGTGGTATCACATTTTTATATTTTAAAAGTATTTTTATTTTTCTAGAAAGGAATCAGTTCCAAGACTAGAAACAGAAAATCCATTCAATTATAGTGACTATGAGGAATGAAACACTCAAAGACAAAATCATCCACATTCAAACTTAGAATGTACTCGTAACAGTAAATTATTCTGAGCATCTTGAGTGAAAAATGACAGTTAGGATCTGTGATATCACTGATCTTACCAAATCACCTTTTATGTATGCTGCATATAATATGTAATCAACATGATCAGAACATATAACTATCAAATATTTGGGAAAATTTAGAAATTCATCAATCAGTTTTCAACTTCAAGCATATGATTTACAGAAATATTCTGGTTATGAAACCTGTCTGAAATAAAATTTGCCAATTAGATACCCCATGCATAAATAACAGTCTATTCATAATTCTCTAAACTAGGTACAGATTCTCCTAATTGAGACGATCATTGACATTAAAACTACCTTTAAGGCACAGAGTATGAAAAAATTACAAGTGGGATCAAATGCATCAAGTGGTTATGAATAGAACGAGGAAAAAATAAAAATCACCTAGAGTGAAATATTCACTCTGCATAAAAAATAAGTCCTCTTGATACACATTTGTATTATTTCAAAATAAAGGAGATTCTGGAGCACTTCTGGAATGCCTTGAAGAGTTGTACATGTCAGAGAAGTCTTAATGTATATAGAATAATTCCAAGAAGTGAGACTGACACAACATTAGATGGCGCCCCATTACATCTATTGTCAAAGTAGCAGAAACACCAAGTTGTCTCATCGTAGTGATCCCTGAATAAAATACAAATCAAACTCTTTTAACATAACACTCGGGTAAAGAAAAGTAAACCAGAACATTAGTAATATTTACTATAAATAAAAACACTATCAGTAAGGTAAAAAAGTAATCTTGTCATAATATTGCAAGCAGTATGTTTAGTTCACAAGTTTTAATTCAAATATAATATACAAGGTGACATCAATGGTGGATGATCATGAATTTTCAAGTCATGTTGTGTCATAATCCAGTAGATCATTAACCCATATAAAAATGACACAATACTAGAAAAGAAGTCTGCTTAGACATTTTGACTTTATAAAGCTATCTTCAGTGTTTCCCTTACAAAACTGCATTTCCAATCTTATCAGAGAGATAATATTTTACTGCAGGAAATAAATAAAAGCAAGCAGAAGTGACCAAAATTACAAATGTAATAATTCGTGTGTTACATATGTATATATAGTATCCACCAATAAATTCAATGTTAATTCAGGGTTCTTTTCCCCTAATTTTCACCTTTCCACAATGAGATACATCTTATTCAGGATCATGTTGAAATTTAATAAACACGGTACATTACAGTCCTTCAAAGGATTGCTGCAAATTTACTGAATAGACAGCCATGGATAGCTAACACAGTTGGGCACAGGCATAACAACACTTCAAGATGTATGCTGCATAAATAAAGAATGACCCTTAGAATTTGAGTCTGTTCAGTAACTGAGAAAACAATAAGTATACGTGGCTTATTAATTTGATTATGAATTTATATAAGGTAAATATTTTAGAGTCAAAAGTGAAAAGTAATGAAATATGAACAGGATATAACAGGACTTCCACAGGTTAAACTATCTGAAATGGGATAGTGATGATGCATACCTTTTTATATCCAACTCTTTAATAGAGTTATTGACATAATGAGCAAGACGCACATCCTTAGCAGCAGGTCTGCATCCCTCATAGTGATCGGCTGGGATGTCAGTACGTACACTTCTCAATGAACTCAAACATTCACGAGTTATTATGGTTTCAGCTAGAAGAAAATTAAAATGCACAAGGCATTATTTTAAATCATTAGATCAGACAAAGAATGAGTAATCAGAAGTGAATTACCATATTAAAATATGCACGTGAGTCACAACACTACAAAAATAGATATCACGAGTCATCTTGCAATTATGAACATAATTTTCTGAAAACAGAAAAAAGGTCAATTAACTACCTTCATGGAACAAAGTCCTTCTTGAGAAGCTGATAGTTACTTATCTGATCAACAAACACAATGCCTCTTAAGGAATGTAAAGATTTAGTATACCATTTTCACATGTCTGGACACTGTCTTGAGCCATTCAATTCAAGTCATACTTTCACACTCTACTTAAGATCCATTGTAATACTATCCTCCCACCAATACCCAAGTTACTCAAATGGTCTCATCACCTAACCTCAGGTTTTCTGATCAAAATTTTGCACACATTTCTAAGTTTACCATGTATCCCAGTTACCTCATTCTCCTTGTTCAACAGGAAAACATTAAATTCAGGTAAAGGGAACTGTATACTATTCATTCCATCAAACAAACCAAAATAAAAAAAATTACGGATATTACCTCCCTTCCTTTCAGTAATCTTAACACATTTGTCATCAACTTCTGGGCAGACCTCACCCCAATACCAAAGCCAATTAAACGGCGTTCCACATCCAGGATGGGTAGATACACATCGGTAGCAGTAAAGGTTAAACGGAGACCAACAAGACGCTGGAATTAAAATCGTGTAAATGATATTCACAAAAAGCATAAAAACACTTGTTTCCTTGCACTCTTAGGTTATAGGTCTCTTACGCCACACCCAATTTAATGGAACTATCCTTTATTTCCACCAACGTTACCTTGGGTAATTAAAATTCCTGCTACTGTAACAAAAGTATATATATTCACCATTTTTACATATACGTTAAGTAATTAAACTTTTGAAATACTGATTTCTTACAAAAAACCAAACACTTCACAAACAATTTTGCACCACAGACAACCAAAGACTGTAGTATGTTTGTATTCTGTGGATTCTGCTGTCCCATGTATGGGAACTGTGGAAAGGAATGAAAATGGACGTTAATTATGGTCTGGGCATTTGGAGACAGCTTGAAATGTGATTGTTTTTTTTGAATGATAATATATTTAATATCAGCATTACATAGTGTTGTGGTATATATTATGATGTTTCTTTATGTTTACGGATTTCTTGTTTTCTGTACGACTTGGATATTTGCGGTAAATAATTATAATTTTTTGTGAAGACTAACCATTAAGTAAGCTTTATTCATAGCTGTATCATGTTTTCATGGGGTGTAGAGGTGACGTTCGGATTAAGCTATCTGCATGGCAGAACAGATTCACGAAGAGTCTGGCACGGTTCGAACAAATTTAGAGATAGTATAAGGTGCATATGAATGTGCATGTTTAGTTATCGTCACTGTAGTTACAGAACTTTTAATGGACAACAAATGTTAAAAAAATACCCTTTCTTTAAACATACCCCTTTTTAAAAAACATTCTGTTTTGTGTGTAAAGTGAATGGGTAAGTTGTGGCCATGTGCATGCTCACATTTTCTCTGAAGATGGTAATCAATGATTATTATGAAGCTGTTTGATCACCAAGTTATTCATGATTTTATTACTTGTATTGTATGTGTTTCATTGCAACAATTTTATATGCAGGACATTTTTGTCACTTCATATTAAACATTGTTATAAATCTTTATACTAGGTAAAATTTAATAATGAAACTTCCACCTCATGCTGTTACAGGTGGACAAATATCATGTCTGAATGGCCAATCTGTACAAAATATACAGTCCTTTATCACAGGATCACTTGTTTGAGAAAATTAAACTATTGGTAGTGGTGTGTAATACCACTATCAAACACATGAGAAACTTTTTTTTTCCAGTTGTATGCAAGTATAATTTATGTTTAAAGAACCAGTAATGCCCTGATCTAGTTTCAGCCAGATGGTGTGGAATATGATGGTCAACTGTCAATTAATCTTCAGCATTCCTTTGATCAAGTTAAAGAACCTCAGTTTTTTGACAGAGGTACAGTTAATATTCAAAGCATAAGAACAGGAGCAGTAACAGTACAGCAGGCTCCTCTTTCAGCAGAGGATAAGCAGAAATTGAAAGTAAGTATAAAATTTGCTAATTCAGTAATTATGCTCAAATACAGTTTTTGAAATGAATAGGTTATCTGCCCAATTTAAACTGAAAACAGTAGCATGTCATTTAAAGTCATTTAGTTATCTAAATAAACTTAAAATATTTTGGTTAGAAAACTTCATAGAAATAGACTATACTGCTTAGGGAGAATAAAGTATAGCTGGGAGTGTGATCATAAAATGGGTCAGAAAGTCCTTTTTAAGGATAGGAATAGGAGTAAACTGTTTATAAAGTGTGTGTTAGTCATTAGTTATTACACTTTCAGGAAGGAAATTTAACAGCTGAATAGTTGTCAACTGCACAGGAAATATAGTAGGACAATGTACTCAGTTATTGGGGATAAAGTAAAACTGACTGACATGAATACTAGTAATTCAAGACATTGTGTAATCTGATAAGTATCATTTTATATTATGCTCTTGATTATTTAAAACTGTTTTATGGTCCTGAGGAGCAGTTGTACAGCTGTCGTCGCCCCCCCCCCGCCCAAATTAATGCTCTCTCTCATAAATACATGGAAGCAGTAGTGGTTATGCTTTCTTGTGTAATTATTTTTGTGGTAATACTATAGTTGGCTGTAATTATTATCATATTTGTATTAGAAATGAATATTTTATTTGTGCTGTGACATGTTATACATCCTGGACTTTGGCCTATAAGGGATCTGTGGAATGCAAATAAATTCTATTCTGTTTTATTCTCACTTTCATCTGTTAGCTGATCAGTATCATCCACATTTATATGAAAATATCCTGTTTTCCAAATTTTAATACAATGTGGTAGACATACCACTTTTCATTGACAGTTAATTTATCAAGGTTAAACAAATATTTCAAATTTTTGAAGCTTGAAAACAGGTCTTTTTGTTGCCTCTTAATAGAAACGTGATTGTGTGTTAAAACACTAATTGAATTTCAGGCTCTTGCTGAGAAAGATGGACTGTATCGGTTGCGTGCATTTGTTCAAACATTGGATGGAAAAGAAACATCGTTTCTCACATTTGTTAAAGCGGTAAGGTTTGTTGGTGGACACATTACTGTTGTACTGCTATGTGTTTTGTGAATGTATCTGATGAAGTAAGGCTCAGGCTAAATTATCATGCTGCTTTCTTAAACAGATATGTATATTTTGTTTTTATGTTTGCAGTGTTCATTGGCTGAGTCTCAGTTGTCAGACATTCTAACAGTCTCGTTGGACCATACAGGTTCAGTGATTGCAGTTTCCATGTCAACTTCACCATCTATATGTAAAGGGCGCCATATTACTCATGAACATCTGCAGCAGTTCAATACTACCGTATCTGTGAAGCACATGGAACAAGGACCTGTGTAAATATTTTATGATATAGTAACTTATCAGTTTGCACATATGTACATAGGCCTGCATAGACACACATGCACACATGGAAATGAAGGGGAATTAAAAGTGAAGTTTGAGGCGTGTTATAGTAATCCTCCTTTTTTATTTTTAGACATTATGCAACTTTTACATTATGGGACTTCTTTATAACATAGCAGGTATAGTAAAATTACTCATGTACTGCACATTTGACTTTCATCAGTTGTGTGGCATGGCGATACAGCACAGAAACATGCAATTGAACCATTACTGTGATGGTTTAAATATTCTATTCCCATGTAGTAAAATTTTATTGTAAGCATGAGTTGCATACATTTTTGTGCAGTTAAATTATTAAACCTTATTATACAAGGAAAGGTAGATTCATGTTGTCATGTTCATGTGACAGTGTGTTTTTTCCCCCTCCTAACCTTTTAACCCCCCTCAGGGGCTCACATAGTAAGTACAGGAAGTCACCTTCTCGAGGTACCCAGTGTCCAGGGGTATAGCCAGTCCACCCAGCCTCGGAGGATATAAATTCAGGGGACTAGTCCTCCAGGTTGGGGGTTGGGCAATAGGCTGACAAACAATCCCTGTAAAAGAAGCATTGTTAGGAAACCACAGAAAATAGCTGAAGCCAAGATCTGATCTGGGCTGTAGTGCTCTTGTTTTCCTTTATAGGTGTTTTTTATTATAATACATTGTTTTATTAGTACAGTAGAGTCCTGACTATCCAACCTGAGTGGGATTGAAGGACAGTTGGATAATCAAAAATGTTGGATAATGTGGAACTCTATTAAAAAAGACATGTAAAAATTAACTCTGTTTACAATATTATTAAATTTAAAAAAAGTACAGTATGGCATCAATTGGAAAATCTTACAAAAATGGTATTTACCATTATATAAATTTGTAAATGAAAGTATTTACTTTTTGAATAAATTAGTAATGAGTATTTTCTTGTGAGCCTCCTTCATTTTCTTTGCAGCAAGGTAATGCCAGTGCCAGAACAGTAAGTAGTATATAAGTAGTGGTCACCTTCTTTTGTTAAACATAAGCAAGTGTGGTCTTGATAGAATTTAATTCCTCACTATGATTTACTGCACGTTGGATAACTAATGGTCAGATAATTGGGACTCTGCTGTATCAGTTTTTCAATTTAATTTTCATTTATTCTCCATTTACTGCTTTCAGTCCTGATACTGCTGCTTACATTCAGAAGCTGGAGAAGGAACGAGAAGCAAGAGAAAGAGGAGAAATTAAAGATAATCGGTCATTTTTGGCCAAATATGTAAGTTACTTGGAGGATTTTCTGTGGAAAGTCCTTAATGTAGCCTTGTATGTGATTATTTGTATTGTTTTCTTTTTTATACAGTTTGCAATATTTCAACACTGAAAGCACATTAATATGGTAATGACTTGAGTATACTGTCAGAATTAATGCAAATCCGACTGCAGTGTTTTGACATGCAAACATCCTTATCAAGTGAAAATACAGCTATTTGTGGAGGAGTTATGGATACTTTTAGTTCCACAGCAATACATCTTTGTCTCATTGGAAAGATATTATTTATGTTTGAAAAACAGATTTGTAAGCTGGCAGGGGTAAATATGTCTACATAAAGGGTGACAATGACAGTGTATATAGTAATATACTGATATAAGAATTGAAAAAGATTTCTACAGGCCTCCTCAATCAGATTTACGAGGGTAGATAGCCATCTAATATAATTTTTTTTGCCACAGTATGATAGTTATTGGGCTGTGTTTGAATGGTATACCCTGTGTAAGACAAGTACAGTTTTATTATTTTGTATATGAAGTTTGTTTTCAGTTCATCCTACAGATACATGTGTTACCAGAAGTGATGCATGTGCTGTGGAAAGTTCCAGAACTGAAGTTAGTTTATTTCTTAATACTGCTGGTATTGGCAATTCTTTTCTAAAGATTGGTGTTTTGACACTTTTCAAGATTACTTTTTGTGTATTCATTTATATTTAAAATTTTAATTTCCCTTGCTACCATCTTTTACATTGCATTGTTAATGATGTTCTTAGTATTGAATTTGAACAGTATTTATTCTTTATCCATGGATATATAGACATTAAAACATGTGTGATAAATATATTTGGTTAGATTGTAATAAAGCGTTATGTTGACATGTTTGTATTATTTTAAAAACTCTGCAATTAAATTAATCACTCTTTGCTTTAAAATATGAATAGTGATTTGTGGACAGAGTTGCCAAACCTGGGATCAGCAGCCTACAAGTTGCAGAACTTGACTGTAAATCTTGACTTCCAGTTCTGGGAAAAAATTTTCTCTCAAGAGTAATATTCTTTTGAATACTATTACATGATAGGAATTAACATGATGAAATATGATTTTAAATAGGCTTCTAAAACTAGTGTCAATATATTAGACATAAATATATTATATCTATATGTTGGGTCTTGGTAATAATGCTTTATTGTAATAATTTTGTCTGTGTACCTTGTACATGTAGATGGTATCGGTTTCAAATTTGCATTTATGTGTGTGTTATAAAGGTTTATTATAGAGGAAGTTTTGGAGTTTATAATGTGCCATTAATAAAGTTATGATTGCTAAAAGAAGTTACATCTTGGTTCATGTGCTGTGATTTATAAGCTAATATTAGATTGGTTATGGGTTCTATTTTTATTTTTGCAGTGGATGTACATAGTTCCTGTGGTGATATTTGTGGTGCTGTCAGGGGCTGCTAATCCAGAGGGTGGTGCTGGTGGGGGTGGAGCTGGACGGTAGTGTCACCACATCAACACATTCCAGCAGTTTGCCAGGGCACTGGGGCAAGCATGGGGTGACACTGATCATTGGGTGCACCCTGTGTGTTTTGATCTAACCTGTGGCTTTCTCTAAGAGGTGGTTGTGGTTATGAGACTGTAAGGCAGATGTCCTCTGTAGAAAATTAAGAAAATGCTACCAGTTGAATTTTCGAACTAAAACAGTACTGTGGAAATGGTAAAAATGTTTCACTTAATGAAGTCATGTTTATAGATATTAAAAATTAAATGGTACAGTAAAACTGACACCTATTATGAACTCTGTGAAAAAGAGGGATATTCATATTTCTGATAAATTAAATGTTATATATAACTTTAAAAAGCTGCACATACATTTTTTCTAACATGAGACCTGAAACAGTGAACAGTAATATATTAAGTATAAGTAGTCAGTACAAAATAAAATACATTTTCCTTGTCACAGTGTATTGTCCAGTGTGTTACAGAAATTATTAAGTTTTGCAGAGTGGAGGAACATATTCATGCTAAGTACCATCTTTAAGATATGTATTGTATTTGTACGGGGAAGAACACTTCTTTAATTTTGCCTAATGTAATTCATTAAATCCTTTTGTTCATATTATGGATTATTTTGTGTTTTAAAGTATAAAATAAAGAATGCAAAGAACTCATTCCAGTTTTCTACACTGCATTATAAACTGAATTAGTTGGTTGAAATACTTCAATTAATTCAGCTCTTATAGAAAACATGTTTGTGAATTTTATGTTGCAAAAGTGTATTTGTGTGCTGAAAAGCACAATGCGAGAAAGAATTTGAGCCACAAATGAAAGCACACCAGTGGTGGTTGTGTAATATTGAAGTCTTGTTAGACCAGACATGTTAAGCATCAATAAGTGTATCGACTGGGTTACATTGACTTTGCTTCTGCTGTTATTGGTCTTGAGATTTACATTTTTTGTTACAGACATAATGCGTTATTTATAGAGCAATGAAAATTTATTTGTGGTGCTTCCATTTTTCAAAGAGTTCCAAATGGGCGTCTTCTATTTCACTGCTTCATATTTTTATG
>NW_019059627.1:5372-41775 GCF_000696155.1 Zootermopsis nevadensis
CCAGCACTTAGACCACACGCCACACATATTTAACCGACACCACAATTCAACTCTGGTCGACACTGCTGTTTTTAACTGCACTGCATACTTTAGGTATATTTAATAAACTCTTGTTTTGTGAAAGGTCTATGACTTCATAAAACAGAATCTACTTAAGAAGATAATAGTCGCTCAACGTGACAAAATATTTCCCATAATTTTCATTTATAGAATTCAAGGGTTCATTAGGCCTACCTAATAAATCAAACAATCTCGGTGCTGGTTACTATTGTGGGCCAGTTGAATCCAGATCACACAATCGTATCCTGTTTTTCGAGGAACCGTTCTGATGATTGCTGTCTTTTAGATTGTTGCGCCGTGTAGTCTGGTAGATGTCCGCCAACGTTTCAGAGGTCCTTTCTGCCTCCATCATAAGTCCTATTTGATGACCAAAGTTGTGTGCAGTTTCCATAGCTACCATACCATATCACAGCTACCATGCATACATGCCCAGCTTATCTAATCTTTCATGATTTGATCACGCTAATAGTATTTGATAAACTGTGGACATGATTATACCGTATTCTCCAGCATCAAGTACCACTCTCTCCTTAGACCCTATAAATTCTACTTGACACCATGTTCCCTTCCAGTATTCTTAAACATGTAATTTACAAAACAGACTACGAAATATCCTTAGAGTACGCAGTTGTTTCTAGGATTTATGAAACGCGCTTGAAGGTGCAGTTGATAAAAAATTAAAAAGAAATGTTTTTAAGAGTAAGTAATTCTGTAGATTATAATTCTTATTGAGAAGCTGATGGTTACATTGTACGCCAAATCACCGTCTCCTATGAAACCAGAAGGCTCAATGCAGTCCACTACTGTACCTGTCGTATGGTGGATGATTCTCTTTGATAACTCATAAGTCTATAAGATTTCATCAATTCTGCAAATTTTGGTGGGTAGCAGGCCGCACAGTGGACGTTTCCATTCTCTTTTCTGCGTGTTTCATTGATATATACTTTTATTATTATTACGATATTCATCTTTGTCGATGTAATGCAAACGAAGACAATTATTTAACATTTATTATCTTATATGTTTAATGAGGTCATCGACAATTCTTCATTAATTTCCTTCACTGTACAATTCTAGCGTAGAATCGTAACTATAGAGGAGCAATCACAATGTCTGTTAGGACAAGTATAGACAAGCCGTTGCCAATCAAAGAGGCTTCAATTTACCACGCCTTCCCTTCTTTCTTCTTTCAGTCCTTCTGGTTAAATTACAGGCTTGAAATATGGTAAAGAAGCACCGTAGTAGGGGCAGAGAGAAGGAGACACGCCGTTTAGCCCGTCATTTGTTCTTGGGGCGCCATCCTGGCGACTTGGATGTTCCACAATAGTTTCGAACTTTATTCCCCTCTACCCCACCTCATCCAATGTTGTTTGAAGGACACCGGTCCCATCGGGCCCTTTCAACTTGACCGCTCTGAAAGAGGACAACTGTAAACACGAGGGCTGGGGCAAGGTTTTATCGTCTTTGTCGGCAGTGCCAAGGTGTGGACAGGTTGTATATTATAGGCTTTGAGCTGAGTGAAGGGTTGTTGACAAGCTGTCTGTCCTGATCTGACATGGTCTATCACACAACGCATTGCCACCCCAAACATTGCCTCTCCCTGCACTCTGATGCGAAACCTTTTTTTTTATTTACAACATTTGTGGAAGAGAAGAAACGTTTAAAATTCACCTAAACAGAATCTGTCAAGGGATTCAGTAGTACACTAACCATAAACTTGGACCGGAAAGTCTTACTATGTCTGTTGGTGAAGATTTAAGTGCCTTTAGGGTGTGGTAAATAAAACAAGGAGTGTTTAGAATGCTTACAAGTTATCAGTTCGAGTACCACTCAGTCATTTTGGGATTGTGTTTTGCACCTATCTCACGGACATTACTGCTTTCGTCATTAAACAAGAGTGATTTTCATTGTTCTCAATATATCCACTGTCTTGTGGGTTGTTGCACCGCGCAGCAACCCAGAAGACAGCCATCTTCAGACTCACCGCAGTGAAAACTTCCAATGTATTAAGAAGAATAACACATCGATTAATAGTAGGTATACATTTCAATATTTGTAAATGATAGATTTATGATACCAAAGACAAATTGCGCTTGTTAGCTTTGTAACATACCTGGCGTTTAATTATGGCAAGAAGGTGATTGATTATCTCCTTGATGATGGCTACTGTATGTACCTTTGAAACGGTAAACGTCTGCCACACTGCACGGCGAAACATTCAAGAAGATAGTCTTCTTCATGCTTAAGGGTCTTACGACGAATTATTGGAGTGGGAAATGTGAATAGCAACAGAAAATAAACTGTTATTCAACAATTACTAAAACAAAAGCAGTGTCAAATATCTCACTTGTTTTTAATTTTGTTGAAGATTTTTGTGAAACTCTGTGCCTAATTTGGGAGTATTTTAATTTTTATAGTAAGAAGGTTGGTCAAGTGTTTCAACCCCCATTCGGGGGGGGGGGGTTGGTTTGGTTTCTTACACAAGATTTTAAAACGCAACCAACCCGTTTTAAAAGCTTGACCAAACCCCCGAGAGCTCCGAAACGAGCGCTTTGCTCTAGTTTATATGTAATGATTGTAGTCTACGAATCGATAAGAAAGAGTGAATGGGTGCCTTAGGTATGGAATTGTTTGAAAACCCATAAACTACATTAAAGATCAACCGCAACTTCGTCAACAAACCGATAATCAGCAAATGACCGGCGTTTAAAGGCCGGCTGGAACGTGAAGTTTACATAAGAATTGGATAGAAAATAGATTTTCTTGTATAAGATTTGGCGTGTGTGTGGATAGGCATAGTGATCATGAAGCGAAAGTCTGTCTTGAGAGCAAATGTTAAAAGATATATTTATTCATTTACGTAAGAAATACGAAATTATATCGACTCTAGATAGTTGTTCTGATATTTTCCGTTTTATAGACGTATCGATACGAATTCGTTCTGATCAGAAGGAGTCGGTATCGTATATTGCTGAGTGGAATGATGCATCAAGAACGGACGTGACGGTCAAACGATCGTCAACTCCACACCATAAGATCGGAGGTCAATTGCCATTGGGGTTTCTTTTTCTTGATGGGTCTGACGTGACCTTATCGTCCCTAAGTGGATCTATGTGCACTTACGAAAATTCGCCTCTAAAATACAGATTCTTAGATCAGGAATTCCTCTTTCTGCTTACTTACCTTTTTATTCCCTGTTTCGCTTCGCTGATGTCACTAGAATATCTTAGGTAACCACATTCGTTAGAATAATAACATCTATAATACATTTATAATAAATTACCAGACATGGTCCAGATCTGAGGCCAGCTCAACCAGGAGGCCTAACAGATAGGCTTCCTATCACCTGTCCCGTCTCCCCGTTTGTCAGAAGATGGAAGCAGAATCCAGATTCCTAAATGCTTACATTTATATTATGTAACTGTCATGATTAGACCTAGTAATACATTTTTCTATCTTGTAATAATAAACTAAATTAAACAATTTTTAATTACGTTTCAACAGTAAACAAATATAGGCTTAGTAATTGTAAATACAAATGTAGTAATATGAATAATGAATCACTATGTAGAAATGAATCCATTCAGTCATGTTAGCCCTTTTCGTGATTTAATTTCATTTATCAAAACTGGTTCCTCACGTTCATATCAAAGCCTATGATCATGAATTTAGAACTTCACTGACGCTTAGTTGTCGAAGAAAAGGCAAAATTTGTTGCTGTCATTTTAAGCATCAGCGGTATTCGTAATGATCAGTATTTGTGAATGAGATCTCTCGTGAGTGGCATATGGGTCCATTAATTTCTAGCGTTGTAGAAGTTGTAAAGCTTAATGCCTACTATGAGTCAACAGGCTTGTTCCAAAATGATAAAACGGGAGAGCGGTGTACTGTGAATTGACATAGTGTTAGCCGCGTGGAAATCATGTTTGATGTTTGACTAATGCACTGATGTGTAGAATTCATAACACAATATATTATGAAACCAGCCAAGTCAGTGCTAATAGTACAGATATCCTGTCTGTTTTGTTTTATAACACATCCACTTGAACAAGCAACGCTGAGTAATTGTTTGTATAACCCGAGTCCGGCACAAGTGAAATAACATTGTAAAGTGGCTCCCTGCAATTGAAAAATGACAAATACTCTGGCAGCAGCGAGAAAACTTGAAGACGTCAGATAAGACGTGTTTAAATATTAGACTACTTCCTTTATTAATTTAATAAAGTCGGCTTATGCGATCAGAATGCGTCTTGTATGCGTCCTTTAAAATTTAAACCAATTGATCGTCTTTCAAGAATCTTGGTATGAATGTCATGACACCGAAGCCCCAACTTCGTACTGCGCGGGAATTTTTAGCGTTGTGTACTTTTCAATATATGGTAGCGGGTTGCTTCATTCTCTGACCGTTCTACGGCCCAGGGATAAGCTTCTAACGCCTCTTTCATAAATATTTTATTGCATTTGGCAATGCTACATTAGGTGTTTTAACATGGCGGATAGCCTTGCCACCTTGCAATGACAAATAAATTTTTTAGGAGTGACTTTTTAACAATGATGTATGAAACCAGTAACGAAAGACTTTCTATCATTGCACTAACTAATAAGAATTAAAACAACAATATTAACATATTTATTATGAGTTCAGCTTCGTTGCTGGTCAAAGGTGAAGCCCCAAGCAAGTACACAGGTTATGACGTGGTTATTGGACGTGAGCGGTAGCAGACAAATGAAGAGCGTTGCTGGATTGATAACTACCAGGGTGAAACAAAAGTAGACTGTACTCAGATAAATGTACTTTGAGTCATATTGTACACAACAAACCCCGCAGGTGCTGCACTGAGATTCAACTCGGGTCTTCATAGGAAAGAGCCTGAGCAAAACACAGCTCAAACAAAAAACTAAGAAACCGAAATAAACAATTATAAATAATTTTATCTACCTCAGTAGGATAACACAAACCTTCCTCATTAGGGAGAAGATAACTTAATTGTTCCAGGAGAAAAACTAGGATAAGTGGGCATAATATGGTATTCATTTTTTAAATCACGAGAAGTGAAACAGCAGATAGTTACAATAATTATTAAGTCTGTAGGCGTCACTAAAATACATAAAACTCCTTTGAATAAACTGTGACTGTTTCCCTAAACAGCATTAACCAGTTGATCTTTGTAATCGAGTGGTTTATTGGATTCTTTGCGATAGGGAATGAATTTGAATTAATTTCAAGCTGCGAAAGGTTAATTAATAAAATTGCACTTTAAAATTGCTAACATTTATATTATGTAACTGTCATGATTAGACCTAGTAATACATTTTTCTGTATTGTAATAATAAACTAAATTAAACAATTTTTAATTACGTTTCAACAGTAAACAAATATAGGCTTAGTAATTGTAAATACAAATGTAGTAATATGAATAATGAATCACTATGTAGAAATGAATCCATTCAGAACAATATTATAAGACTGTATAATTTTATGTGCAAAACATTGGCCCACTTAGCAACTTTTCAAACAAGTATTTTGACCTAAATAAGACAGGCGCCTGTCATAACGTAGCCACGTAATAGAAACTCATGATAAAATGTTGTGTTACTGGGTAAGCAGTTACAATACAACTGTAACGTATGAAAATGTTTGTCAGAACTTCATTTGTTCTAACCTAGAGGTCAAACTCTAAGAGATAATAGATTTTAAAATTTCAGATAATTCAAGTTAATTCTTTATTATTTGTGTGCTGTATCAACAGCCAGAAGGCCAATTATAGATACAGCACAAGAGATAAGCATACGAACACAATAAAAACATAAAAGGTAAAACAAGCAGAATATAAAAATGCATTAGTACGGAGGACGTAAATACACAAGAAAATTGCAACTAAATATATTAGCATATTTGTGATAATAATTTAAATAAAATAAGGAAATTAGAATATTTTAGAATGTGAAGAAATGTAACAATTTTCGTCTCGAACATGTCCAAGTTCCTGCAGACAACATTAGCAGCTGATGCGCATCTAGCAGATTTTTAATCGAAGGGCTAAAACTGAACACAGAAAAATCTCTCAGATTCCGAGCAGGGATGCGGAGACCGACAGCTTCCAGAAGGGAAGAATTGGTGTTCTTTCAAAGGGAGTTGCAAAGATAGTGTTACTGTTAACACAAAAAAAGTTTATTCTCGTCAGGTCACTGTCTCACTACTCTAGTAACAATAATAATTATAGAAGTACATTTTGATAACATATTATAGTATTAAAAATAGTTAATTAAATGTTTTGAGAAAAGCTGATATCAGCACCGTTATCGTGGCTTCGAGAACCGCTAGAACAAATACCTATTCTTCTGAATCCTTTCACAGTGGCTGTGAGAAAGCAGTGCCTGTTTAGTAAGCTTAATTTTATTAACACACGGTTCTTTGCTTCCACTGTTACAAGCTCTAACCCGGATATTTGACTTTGTTCTTTTGTTGATGCTAAGTGCCAGCAATGAACAGTTAACGAGCCGCTCCCAATTATGAGTTCCCTCCGTCCCTGTTATTGGAGGCCTGCTAATTATGTTGATTACTCTATGACTTGAAGGGTAATTTGGTTGTCTAATATGTGTGCATAACTAAGTCACGTAGAAAATAATATAGACGTTGTTGTAACACCACCTGTTTTCAAGAAGATTAAATATTTATTAATTTGTAAGAGATTTTTCCTTGTCATGAAACAATTACAATCTTTCTTTACAATTCAAATAGATGGAAAACTTGAAGTTATTTTAAGCTGTTTATTTCTTCTTTGAGAAACCGTAATATGAAGTTACAGCACGGAAACTGCGTTCAAAGATGGTAGAACTAATTTTGAAGTGAAAATGTTTTGTTGTTAGAGGTATATTATAATTTTAAAATAAATAAAGGGTTCGGATTTACATCGGTGACTTAAAACGGAGCTAAAATAACTGAGATTATTAAGTACTTGTATCCTCTTCTCTGAATATCTTAGGCGGCAGTACTATATTATTGCCACCTTTCTTTTGGACTTCACATGTCGTCTGTCTTAAAAAAGCCGCAGAAATCTTAAATCCTTAGCGTTTCGAAGGATGGCTCTTCCCTCATCTTCGGGTCAAGTGAGGCGGGGGAGGCATCCATTGTGTTGGAACCGGTAGATGGAGCTACTCGGGGTTTATGGAAATCTGTAGTCTGCTGTTCGGGACTTATTTTTGCGACAGAATAAGATTCAGTGTTGTGGAAGAAACATGCCCGGCTAGCATTCTTTACAGCAGTGTTTTCAATGTTTTTTGACTGACGGTAACCTAAACAAATATTCTATGTACTGTGGCACACCTATTACGTTGCCCATCATTGCAATTTTCTCAAGAAACATTTGACAGCCAAGAGCTGATTTTGATACAAAATAGCAGTGAAATCAATAATATGGAAGGCATCTATGGCACTCCTGTTGGGATGCATTGCCGTGCAGAATTGCACAGCAGAGGATCCAGCTGTAAGCTGTAGAATTTAAACAAATATATTCCCGTCTTCATCACAATAATTAACATCAGAGCGTAAGCCATCTGATATCCGAATCCATTATTTTATTAAAAGCAGTTTAAAAATAATTAAAATTTGACTGCTCCTGTGTTTTTTGGAGTGTTCTACTTCTGGCTTATATATTTCGTCCACATGTAGGTTCATGCTGCTGTTTTGAGAGATGTATGATGTGAATAAATTCTAAAAATATTTTTGTAACCTCTGTTTCCAATCTGACATTATATCTTTGCAAATGACAGGCAAAAAACTGCGCCAATCATAAAAAAAACTAAATGGAATAATAATACATCCGCTGCCATGCAGCTAACTATCGCTTATGTTTGCCTTCAGGCGTCTGTACTTCACAGCCCAACAGTGCTAAAGTAATAACACCAACATATTTGAGCTGAATGACCGTTCCATTCTAGGAAGTAAATCTTTATTTGCCAGCATAACTAACTAGCTGGCTTAGGGAAACCGATGGTTCATCACCGAACTAACCAAAGACCTCCAACGGCTCCTGTCCTGGGCCAACAAAGTCCAGTCTCCTTCGACTCTTATCTCCCATAGATTCCGCCTGATATTATCCTCCCATCTACGTCTAGGTCTCCCCAGCGCTCTCTTCCCCTCAGGCTTCCCAACCAATACCTGGTGCACACCTCTTGCCCCATTCATGCGTGCTACATTCCCCGCCCATCTCATTCTTCTTGATTTAATCACCCTGACAGTATTGGGGAAGCAGTACAAATTGTTAAACTCATCATTATGCAGTTTTCTCCATGTCCCATCGTCTTCTCTCCTAGGTACAAATATCCTCCTCAACACCTATTCTCAAACACCTGTAATATATGTTTCTCCCTCAGAGTGAGAGACCATGTTTCGCACCCACACAAAACAATAGGCAGAATTATTATTTTGTATATTTTAATCTTTAGGTCCGTAGAAATCTGACAAGATATTTTGAACTGAATAATAGTAAGCATTTCCGGAATTTAGTCTCCTGCTAATTTCATCGTTAATATACTTTTGATTTGTTATTGTTGTTCCCAAATATTTAAACTTTGTCACACTTTTAAATGATTTATTAGCCACCCAAATATGATTCTACCCGCCTGTCTGCTGACGAGATATGTATGTACTTTGCCTTCTTCTGAATTTATTTCTAGACCTGTATTTGCTGTCATACGTAAGTAATTTCATAAGTACCTGTAAAAAAAAGAATTTCTTATAAATATATTTTATTCAAGACGACTCAAACATCAAATATTATTAATACCCCTGTAACCAAAGTGACATTTTTTAAACAGGATAGATGGATGGATTGATTTGGCAAAACTGTTAGACTCTCAGGATTGGCTCAAAACACGATTAAAACTTCTGAGTAGTAACGAAATGTCGCAAGTCATAATTTTCGGATTCGGATTTTGATGGGACATCCATTGTCACATATATATTAATGAACATGGATTCCATATGTTTGCCACTTTATTCCATGATTGTGGAATTTTACAAATATAACACAATTGAGTCTTATGACACACCTTTGAGAATGTAAATTGGAATAATAAACAACAGGTAGGCGTGTAAGATTTCCGCACATAGAAAGACAAGGCACTTATATAAATATATTTTTTCTTTCGATTAACAGACTGCGATTTGTATAGTAATTTGCACTGAAGTTGCGTGGCTAAACTCATACGTAATATAAACATTGCGAGATTAAAAACTTGAGTAAATATAATTCCAGAAACGAATTTCTCCTTGCCTTTTCTGTCTGCAAATTTGTAAGGCGCAGAATATAAATCCCGTATGTGATTAAACTAGTAGTTTTAAGTTCGAAACCAAGGATTTCTGTCTACTAGGTAGTGCCGTGTAATCTGATAGAAGTTTCAAAAACTTGTAATTTACGTTCTTCCTTCTAGGTAAGAGACCAATCTGAAAGGTTTCTGTTAGAAATGATTCGAATACGAGAACAGGATCCCAAATATGGGCATAAGGGTACCGACATTTGGCACCGTATATTTGAATATATATTCTTAACGTCTAAAAGTTTCTGAGTGGAAATTAATTGTTTAAAAGAATGAAACTGAGATAGAGACAACAGTGGTCAGAGAATTGTCTTAGAGAAGCTGTTATTGCAGTTGAAGAAAGTGTCAATTACAGAAGCGCCCATTAATTTTGAGTATGTGACAATTATTTCTATAAAATGTTTGTGTATTAACAGTTTCTGGGAGTTAATAAAAGCATGATTTCATTTTTTGTAATGTGGAAAATACTTATATTTTTAGATTCTGGGAGGTGACCATAATTGGATCATGAGATTCCTTAGATTTTAAAATTTATCCTGTCTTTTGGACATATTTCATTTAAAAACAAGTCATGTTTTTTCATTTCCAATCCAATCAAGATGACCCTCGAAGTTTCAGAACTTCATCTTGAGTAGGAGAAATTAAAAAATGTTCCAAAACTTCAGGTTCATGTTTCTTATTATTAGAATATTCAACGTAAAGAGGATGAGCTGAGGGAAGTGAGATATGTGCACATTTTGTTTGGAAAACCAAGAGGGAAGAGAAACATGCAAGATTATAGGCATAGACATTATTTAAAAGAACGGGTTTTGGGGGGGGACAAGTTGTATGTTAAATTGATTCATTTGGTTCTTCTGGACACATTAATGACGCAAAAATTTCTTGTCTGGCTGAGCAACTGATAGCTTCTTAGGAAGAGATAATATGACTGATATTACTAGTTCTCTGACCCTCCCCGTTGTCAGGTTTCAGTCGTTCAGTTACCACTGGACTTTAAAGAAGTGAGTAGTATTAACAAATAAGTCTTTGTAATAGAGACGCGTTGTGTTTTCTTGGAGGTAAGAACTAAATTTCTCAATACTGTATTATTTAGACTAACTTCAGTTTTGAGCAGATTATTAAATGGCGATTCAAGGATGTAACAAAGACATTACAGCTGCTCAGTCAGCATGTGGTACAATATCCCAGTTTTGTGATGGTGAAAACTACTTAGAATTGTAAGTTCAGATAATGAATGATGAAATTGAAATAAAGAGAAAAACTGGCGAATAGTTCCAAAGACGAGCCAGTCCGAACACAGCACTGCACCCCGCGATGTGCATCTCACATTCGTCCGCCTCCGCACTACCGTTTATATTTGGTTCTCAGTCCACATACTAAGGATATTTTTGATATAAATTAATTTGTTCTTAAAACTTACTCATGAAAGAACTTCAAGTATATGTTTTATTAGATTTATTTCTGTGTCACTTGATAACGCGATAGTATCGATACTTACAGATGTGTTTTTATTACAAACGACGGAGTCTGAAGGCTCTTTTGTTATTTGTTACAGCCATAATCCGACAGCAAGTGGTATTAACTGTCTGCTATACCCGCAAGCCATATCTCATGACTGTGAAAGTGAAAATAAAAAGTAGTAATTATATCCACAATCTGTTTTTCGGTGTATCGCAAACCGCCCTTATCTTGGGGCAACTTGCGACAACCTTCTACTCTTCTCCCTTCATTATTGTCCTATACTGCGGTCAAGAAATGGCTCGAGGGTCGAGGGACATCCCGCCATTAAACCCAGACGGCACTTCTAGCAATGACCAACTTGCTTTTCCGGATTTAATTGAAACCGCGGAGGTCACTTCATTACACTCGTTTTCCGACGACCCAGAGCCCATTTTAAGCTTTGTGTGGGTGTATAGATTCTGCAATGTGATAACAATTATACTGAGGGGATAATCAACTTCACGAAATGCAATCAGGGTGATCAAAACAAGATAAATGTGGGCAGGAAATATTAGATTTAAAAAATTGTTTGGAAATGATAAAGGGAAGGTGCACACTCAGAAGATCTAGACGTAGATGGGAATACACTGAAAAGGCTTGGATTTTCGTGACTGGCTGAGTGTGCTATTCGTTTCTCAAGGACTTCTCACCGTGGAACTTTTGTTTGGTTTAAGGAGTAACCAAACAAAAGTTTTGGGTTTGCTTGAATACAGTGATTCTCTAAAGGCTTGTGACAGTGGTGCCAATATTACGTCAAACACTGTCTATTGACTGACATATATTTGAAATATACGTCATTTTGGGAGTTGGCTCTTCTCTCATTTTTAAGGTGATTTTTTTGTCTTCATGCTGACAGATTTGTTATTACTTTTCTCAGTAGACGTCTACAATGACAGTCAACCGAAGACTGTCAATTTTTATTTCTCTTGAGAATGATTTCGTAAACACATTACTTCCAGATAAGTTCATTCCAAATATTCGCTGCATTTTTTTAAAATTTTCTGTGTATTAACTGCTCGCATTTAAATATTTACATTTAAAATAAAGTGTTGGTAAATGGAGGTACTGATCCGTAATCACGGAAGTTAAGTACTTTTCCACTAATGACCTCTCACATTTTGTAATTTCTAAAAAGTTAAAATGATGCGTTAAGTAAGATTCAGAGGCCTCCAGATTTCAGTGCGCTGGTTCTGGTCCCAGTCTGTCTGCAATATTTACACAACGATGCTTCCTGTGTTTCACTGTTTCCGGCAGTCACTATTTCTAGTTTATTTTTGTCGATACTGTTGATTAATCGAATTTCACGTCACACGTGAGTTACCAGGGTTCTGTATTCTATAATACTGAGATGAGAAGATTTGATAGTCAGGTAATCTCTTTTTTTGAAGGTCTTGAAGTTTTAAAACAGTAACAAACTTAAAGTGACCATAACGGTAATAAATCCCTTGTTTCTACATACACATCAATAGCAGTTTGTAATGATTTACTAAAAATGCAGATAAATCACCTTTCTGAATGGAAGAAGTATCTCTTGTAATAATCCGCAATATTATAGTTCTTATTTGTATCAGTTTTTCCTCTTATCGTATAAATAACAATATTAAAGTAAATCCTGAGTTAAAGTCCATTGAGGCAGGTGTGTGTCGATTCTTTCCTAACAGTTTATACATGGTACAGGGATTGTTCCAGCGACTTATATACGCAAAAGTAGGATCGAGGATTCTCGTAGCATCTAAAAGGCAATTACGTGTCTCATACATTCTTATTACAACAAAGAGTTTTCAACGCTCCTAGACTCTCTTCTTACTCCAGCCTTAACACCTGATCCCGTCTACGCATTGTATATATCGGCAATAGTGCCCTCCCCCTTTTCAGCTGTTTTATGGAAAAGAGCAGAAGGGGGAGCGGAGAAAGGGGCCATTTTCAAGCAAGGTGAGAATGTGAAGTGTTGTATATATTCTTCACATATATTCTAACTTGCAGCTTATATCCACATTTACGCAGCGAGGGTGGAAGGGAGAGGGGATGTGTACACGACTTGGAGGCGGTGGAGTGGTGATATCAGACCTGTGTCCCCTCAGGGCACATTAATATTTATCCTGTGTCCAACACCCATTTATAATTTCGCTGAGTCTATTAGGCTCGGGCCGTGAAACTTCTTTTTATTCTTTTCCATATCTTCAGGTTTGGAAGGAATTTTTCCATTCTTACATCTTTGCGATCAGAGAAATTTAAATAAATTGGGAATATATTTAAGGCTGATTATGGTAAGATTTGAGGTTCTCAAGGAGGCGACTAATAAGGTCAACGTCTTCTGGGATATTACACTGTGTGGCCTAAAAGTTAATGATTCCTATATGGAAAGAGCAGGTGTTTCAAAAGAATTATTTCGTTTTAGTGAAATTTGGTTGTGAATTGTTTTACCTACTGTAAAACGAGAACTGATTGATCAGTAGACATATATACTAGGGAAAATATATACACTTCGATTTAGTTTCTACGCACATTTGAAATAGGGTTTGCTATTTTCGTACCTCACTGGAGTTGATGACTATTTTCTGCCGATAAAATCTGTTTTAAAACTAATAAGCAGTGATAATTGTGACACTATATTGAGGTAAATTTTGTTTCATCAAATTCCTATTTCATTAGATATATATTGCATCGAATACTGCTCAAATTACAAGTTGCAATTTTGGTATTTTATGGTGAGTTGATCTAGAAGAGACTAAATAATTCTGTCTGAGATTTATTTAAAGCACGTTTCATATTGGTAAGATTTCAGGTTCTCACGGCGGCAAGTACATAGATTACTGTCTTCTTGGATATTGTAACGTGCAGACGTTAACCGATGTTTTATAGGTGCTTGCTGCTTCCATCATAAAGGTCGTGAGTGAGATATATCTCAAAACTAATTCCTCGCGTGCGGCTTACTTATCGCCCTGATGGTGGAATGAATTGTGATTATATTTGTGCACTTACTCTAAAAATGTTTGCTTACAACTTAAGTAAACATTGTAATATTTATTATAGCAATGGATTGTACAGAAATATTATTTTGTTTTATATGAAATAAACAAGAAATTTCCATCAGGCCCCAAAAATTTGAATGTTCACCCGTCTCTCTTTGCAAATATGCCAAGCGATTGAATATCCTTAGGAACAGACTGTCAATTTTACTTTATTATGAAATGATTCCCTTTTCTATACGAAGACTTAAAATGGCAACTTCCTTTCTAGTCGTATCCTCCTTGGCGTGTATGCAGTAAAGTATTAGATATGAAACGGAGAATGTGTTTGGAGGGGGGGTTATAACATGGCTGTCTGGGTCAATGCATGACCACTGCTGTCTTCTGAACATACTGCCTGGTTTTGCTTGGTTTGTTTGCATTTACTTGCGTTGTTATGTGTATCCTTTCGTGAGAGTTAAGGATCTCATAACTTCCTCTTAGTTCTCTCAATTTCTTTGGGTCTCCCATTTCTCTTTCAACCTTCTTCTTGTTCTTCTCTGTTTTTATTTCCTTCGTCTTTCTTCTAAAGTGAAACGTATTCCGAAAGTAATGCGAAGAATGAAAGGAAATTATGACGTCGTATTTTTTAATATAAGAGACTGTTTTACACACAAACTGGTTCTACTAGCTCTATATGACGCTGTAGCACGGATTAAATACATGCTTTGTTAGACATGTACAACCCTAAAAATACAGAATTCCCGCAGTGTCGTTACAAAGCATAAGCTTACGAATAAAGGTTCATGAAACAATTCAGAAATAAATTGAAAGAAATGTCAGTGCTTAGAGAATTAAAGGGGTCATTTCAGAAACATTACCTTCATCTGAATATTAACTGTGTGATATACTGGTCTAGTATTAAAGACGGTCTATAGAATATTGCGGAGCAGTACCAATTTGAGCCAAAAGGTTGGATGTATGTTATACGTATTTAGAACTATAAGAAAGGCGAAGATACATTTCAGGCATAAATGGAGATTATTTAACATATTTCTATATCTATTGTATAAAAAGCTATTATTTCTTAGACATCCAATATTTCTTCAGAAGATTATTAACATTTGATACAAAATAATCTTTGCTTTAAAGTAGTTTAAAATAATTTTCATTTTCATTTTTACATTAACCGATTTGATCAAGCAGGAAAAAATAAGTGAAATTGTTTTTTGCACAAAGTGAACGCAAATAAGGGCGTTTTTGCTTTATATACTTATAACATTACTATACACACACATTCCTTATGAGTAATCATAACCTGCTATTAAACAAGGAATGTCCCTGTGTTTTAAATATTGTTTGTTCTGTAATCATACAGGCTAAGCTGTAATGCATAAATTGTGAAATACCACGGCTGTGATTAATATAAAATATATGTGACGTCACATATTTTCTTATGTAAAGTAAATTAAATTCGAACAAGGCATTCTGGGATACCGCGCCCCGTTGTCTTGTGGTAGGTGACCGAAACAAGACGCCTTACCATAGATCAGGCCTACGCTGATACTACGGAAAGAAGTCCTGCGGATGAACACTTCCTTCGAAGTCGTGCGTTCATATGTTTTATTCTCTTGAGCTGACTGACATGGTCCGTGGTGGCCTGAGAACTCAAGAGTAAAACAAACAGACCGAGTAGACCGAAAGGGAAAGCCCCGATCGGTGTCATTTCCATCACCAATAGGACGCGGCTTCAATGTAATCCTATATTTTCTGTTTGTGTTGGAATATTAATTGAACTAAATACCCCATACAAAAGGAGGAAAGTTGTGGAAGGGAATTATTTAATATTGCGTTTCACATATGAATTGGATTTTGGAGTATAGCAAGACTGTTTTGTTTTGTAATAGATTGTAAATCTGTATTGTAGGAATATTCCCCATTACAGGATAAATGGTAAACTACACAGTTTAGTCACTCACAGTCTGCATTAATAAATAATGCGTTTCCTTGCTGAAATATATGTTGGCTTTAAAATACAGGGCAGAAATCCTTAACTTATAATTTAAACTTGATATATTCCTTTTAAATTTAGCAGTGATACCAGCTTTCTGGTTAAAGATCACTTTGTGTTCTCTCGTTCATCGAAAGAACTGGCATTCAAGTAAACCGAAAATACTTAAATTTCATTCTTCAGATTAGAGAGAACTACATACCGTGCACAAATTTGAACTTTAATTAATGCTCTCTACAAGAGAACCTTCAAAGAAAGCGTCGCATTTCGTTCCCTTACACTTTAACGATCGCTTTGCATGGCATTATTTATGGGTAGATTGTCAGGCTCGCGACTTTCAAACATTGCAAGTGTAGGTCTACTACTTAATTGTTTTATACTTAATATTACATAAATGCTATAATGATCCAGTTTACCCTAAACAATATCTTATCTAAATATGTCATTAATCTTCGCAATTGCCATCTGCTCTAGGAATTAAAATGAGGATTTTTCTTTTTTATCTGTGTAGGGTTCATTTTCACTGTGTTACTTAAAAAACTACAGAATAAGTATTTTTAATTTGAGTAATTTATTAAGAAACGTGATAAACAAACATGTCTAGAGCAACTGTTTCTAATCTTGTTCATTTGGTGCCAAGAAATGTTAACGAGTTAATGCAGTTCATAAATAAGGTAGCACTAACTATGGTCTCTAACATTGTATAAATGGAAACAAATCCATAATATCATGTATGTGTACGATATTGAATGTGTTCGTGTATGTGTGTTGTCAATCATCGAAATCAGAATTTTTTATCTTCTCGTATCTAAAATTCGAAAAATTCTGTGCTTCTAACTATTTTATATAAGCCTAAGCGCATAATTTTGTCTCGACATACAGAAAAAAGCATAAATTAACAATGACGATGACTGTTTTCTAGTTTGTAAGGCCATGTAGACAGATAGAAGTTTACGAAAGTTTCAGAGGTACTTGCTGCCTTCATCATCAGGACGATGATTCAACGAAAGAATTATAACACAGCCATGTTTATACTCGCCGCTGTGAAAACCTCAAATGCTGCATAAAATTGACAATGGAAGAGAACAATGCACTAAGGAGAAAATTTGTCCGCAAGAGAATTGATGAAACAGGAAAATGCAGAACACCAAATGACGAGCTTCATACCTTATACTATTTACCACATATAATTAGGGATATTAATTGACGGGAGACGAGGTGAGCCAGACTAATATGGCAGAGCATGCATCAGAAATTAATATGGAATTTTAGTCGAAGTACCTGAAGTAGGATGTGGCCACTTCGGAGATTCTGATGTAGATGGGATGACATTATTGAAACGGATCTTACACAAATAAAACAACAACAAAAAAAACGATGTGTACTGAATTCAGCTTGTTCAGTACAGAATCTAGAAGCGTGTCCTTATGAACACGATAACAAACGTTCTGATATAACATTTGGAGAATTTCGTGATTAGCTGAGCGACAATCAGCTTCTGAAGAAGGACTCTGCTCCGTGGATTTAAATTTGATAATTTGTTAACAATAATGATCAAATTAATATTTTAATGCATTGAATTCGAAGCGTGCTTAAATAATATTTAAGTATTCAGTCCGTACTTAAAAGTTCAGATGGTTAATGTTGTTTAATAAATAGTCGCTGTTTATTTTTGGGATAATACAATCTATGGCCAGAATGTAGAGGTACTGAACGTTTTAGCTACATATACTACATGTAAATATTATTCGGCCTTTAATGGCTAAATTTTTACAGGTTAATAAATACGTCGCAGATTTAAAATGGTAAGTAATTTACTGTTGTGAGTAACAAGTGGCCATTATGAAATACGCTGACACTAATCATTTTGTCTTTGCACATTTTTCTGTTGCTTATAAAAATACTGAGATACACGTTTCATTCTACAGCCAAGAAGCGTTGGTACTGCATCTTATCATTTAAACAGTACATTAAATTGAAACCCTGGGAGCAACATTGCGTTATCCCATGCTTTATTAAAACTAAAAAGTAGAAGATAGAGTTGAAAGTGGTTGAACTTTTTAAGATTCTGGAAGATGCACATTTAAAGCAACAAACCATGTAGCTTAACTCGCTTGAGAAAGCAAGTAACGGCAACGGTGGTATTGCGTTTTTTATTATACCAGATTTGCCAACCTTGTGAGTTAGCTCACTGTTGCCCCCACGTCTTTCGTTCTGTTCTTGATTACGAAGACACCGTTACGTATTACAGTACGTCCTGAGGTACAGTTCAATTTTTAGACGTGGCCGCCGAGTAGCGAGTGTGGGGAAGTGAGGGGAGTCATGATAGTAGATTAGTTAAGTGCATAGTTTAGTTGTAGCCCAACTAACCTGTACGACTCTTACAGTTCTTACTTCTGTTACTGGATTGGCCCAAATCTTGAATCGTCTTAATCCACTGGTCATGTTTAAGAAACTGAGCTGTAAAGGACATACAGTGAAACTATGTATCTCTCCATAATGGAACGATGACAATATAAAAGTATTTTTCCGTGACTCTTTTCCGTTCTTCTGTTTTATGTATATACTGAAAAGCAAACTATGAAGAAATAGAGATCGTTTTGGATTACTATAAACATCAAAGGTTCTTCGCCGCTCATACATCATCGCTGTGTTGTCAGATTAGAGTTACGGGGCCGGCCAACTTGAATGTTCCATATTCATGTCCTCGTCCCTCAGAAATGTCAGGAGGAACTGACATTCTCGCCACTGGCTTTAGCAATCCGTAGACATTAAATCACATGGACGGATATCAATTTATTAAACCAATGTTTTTTTTAAAATTGGATTGTGGAGGCCAGTAGTTATTCCACCCATCATGTTAAATGAACGAAACGCTTAACCCTTTCAAGTCGAATGGTACATATATGTACCAGTTGCTTTAACAATCAGTAATTCTACATTTTGTATTCGTATGCTTTGCATTATTCCCCCTGTAAGTAGGGATTATTTCTTGAAACCAATTGATCTTACTTATTTAACTACTTCATGGAGCCGAGTAATTCCTAAGAAGCCAACAGTCACTCAGCCACACAAGAAATTCCCAACATTTGATGGTTCATCTAATTGTTCACAACGGCTCGCTATCGGTCCCTGCCATCAGCCAGATGAATCCAGTCCACACCACCCCATCAAATTTCTCCAATATCCATCTTAATGTTATTTTTCCACCTACGTCTAGGTCTTCCTAGAGGTCTCTTTAGTTCTGGTTTACTTACCAACTTTCTGTATGCATTCCGCTTCTCCTATGCGTGCTACATGCCCTGGCCACCTCATCCTCCTTGTCTTCATCAGTCTAATCACATTTAACGAGGAGTACAATTTATGAAGCTCTTCATCTAGCAACTTTCTCCAGCCTCGTAATAATTTATCCCTCTTAGGTCCAAATTTTTTCCTCATCAACTTTATTCTCAAACACCTTCAGTCTAAGTTTCTCCCTTCATGTCTGAGATCAAGTTTCACACTCATACGAAACTACAGGCAATATTACAGTTTTGTATGTTTTAATGTTTATGTCTTTAGATAGCAGACTAAAAGGTAAAAGGTTCTGAACTGAATGGTAGCAAGCATTACCCTAATTTTATCTTTCCTAATTTCCTCATAAATCAAAATTTTATTTATTACATTCGCTCCCAAATATATGAACTTTTCCACATTTTCAAAGGATCCATCAGCTATCTCTATGTTACGATTTTGACCTGCATTCTGGTGATGAGACATCAACATATATTTAGTTTTCTCTATGTTTACTTCTAGACCAACCACTTTATATTTTTAATGGTAATGTGATGTTATCCTTGGTGTATGGACTAAATTTTTATAGTGACTAAATTTACGATAAAGTAGGCTAACTGTTAAATTGAAGAAGGTTTATGGAGATGATGTAAGTGCCAAATTTCATTTTTGAAGAACGTGTCCAGTTCATTATAAACCGACATCAAGATTTATCTGGTAAATAATATGTGAGCTAATAGAATGGCGTTTGGCACTTATTCCATATTCTATATTTTGTATATTTATAGTTTTTTAAATGACCCTTTTTTAGTAGCTAGACTATATAGCCTCGAATGAGAGGATGACAGTGAACAACGAATTGGAAAGCATGTGGAAAGAAGTAGTCGTGGTGTAATTTAAAATACTATCCGGCAGTTGCCTGAAGGGACTGAGTAAAACTACGAAAAACACCAGTCAGGATAGCTGGTCTCCATGCCGATTATACATCGGCGGGTTATTATCAGTTTATAACGAGGGCCCTCAATCGTTTGAAGAACTGGGGCCGCATTAAATCGTGGGATATCCGTTTATAAATGAAAACAATTTTTTGAAATTATTTTCCTTCGCATTAAGTTTCACATATTAGTCTGATCAATTTTCTTCAACAAATTTGTTGATTCTTATTTTTCTAAATTGGCCATTCAAAATAGGTATGTAATTTACACTTTGACTGTTTTTATTGTAGGGTGCAATGCCTCACAAAACACACCTGGGATCCAACGGTTCGGATCTCCTGACATAGAAGACTGGTACAAAATAAGATATTATAATGATCACCGCATTCAGCGTGTCATGATTTAAATACGCGATCTCATTGATAGTTAACAAAATAATTGTAACAGGCAGACAGCTATAAAAAGTATTTTATCTCCGTTTCATATGTCAGAAAGGAAATACTAAAACCAGAAAGTTTCAAAGGAAGAAATATACCTTGAAGTTTAGTTTTTTGTGTCCTTTTATGGTTTCGTGTCAGAAATGGGTCTTTGTGGAAAGACCATGTGACAAAGTATGGCTGTAGTTCATCATTCTGTCTTGAGGACCGTCCCAGCACGCAATAACACGGTTAACAATAGCCGACAGTTGCTTTGCGATTGCGTTGCGACCAATACGTGAAATATTGCCGACAAGTGAGCACGAATTCGAAGAGAAATAACGTAAAAAGCAACCAAGAAGAAATGGAGTGGAAATGGTACTTTTTAACTGAAGTGTGATGTCGCATCATTTGTTTAAAACAGATAGGGGATTAACAGTTCTGTTCCAAACGCGACTGTCACTGGAGACCATTATTTATTCAAATTGTGTTCGTCATTGCCCTAAATTATGAGTCACGTGAAACGGGTTCATAATTTGACATTGTCCTCAACCTATCAATGTTTACTTAACAATCTGTGCTTTAAGAACGTTTTGAAAATCCCTTCTTTTAATACCTAGACCAGAGCGTACATGGGCAGACTTTATTTCCATAAGCTATATACTTTTTCAGCTGGTGACTTTAAGGAAAAGGGGTCATTTTACCTATAACGAACCGCTAGAGCTGTTTACAATTTGAGTGGCATTCTCTGAAAGGCTTTTCTCCGAGTCCTCCAGTATTTCCTTTTCACCGTCAACCTACATTTATTGATACATCATCTAGAGATGGACAAAGGGCCCGTCAGAGGCCCATTTCCACAAAGACATAGTCTCACCCCATCACAACAATACCAGGAACTACGGATGACATCTTCCATTTGTGATCCCATTTTATCCTCACTGTCGTGAGAGCACGTCAAATCCCACAAGAGCGTTAAGTCTTAGTACTACACATGATGATTGTAATATCGTTTTTAGCTACGATTGTACGTGAAGTTCTATTATCTAAGTCTGTGTAATATATTTCAATAATTAAAATATTTTCCCGCATATTTTTTTGAATTTATTTTACTCTAACAGGCTTCTAGCTTCTGTCGTGAAGATCACACCGTATCCTGCATGTTCTCAGGCAGTAAATCAATCCCGTTTCATGTGGCTTATCTAACTGAGAACCCGCGGTTCGCCGAACTAGTTTGTCCCTAACAACTGACTTAGTCAGAACTACAAAAAGTTTCCGAATTATACGGAAAATTGAACAGGGAGTTTCATTTTTCACAACAAAATGGAAGACACCGTCACGAAGAGACTATACATAATAAAAGGGACATAAATAAATAGTGACAAGGCCTTTGTTCCTAGCAGAAATATATGCTGCAACTACCGAGTCCTGACGAAGAAATTGTAGTAATGTACCGATGCTAGAGGCATACCAACCGCCTGAAATGATGAATCGAACGTACAGTCGATAGGCTTGGTGTCCATTGTGATCTTCTGGATTGTAAGTAGTTACTAGCGTTTCGGAGGAAAGTATTCCCTCCATGTACACGGCGTCACAACTCAAGAGAACCACGGCTGTCATCTGGCAACGCCGTGAGAATTACGAATCTCAAATAGATTTACTGTTTGTGGAAGATTTTGAATATCGATTTTGGAACCGGACAAGGGGTAATCAATGTACAAAATATTGTGGAGCAAAGTTACTCAGAAGCGGCCCTCCAGAAATATTTATGGGCAAACAGCACCTCGATCTTCATTTCGACGTGTCTGTGAGATCAGTAGCATACTATTGATAAATTAGCCCTTAAAAATGTGATAAAGTCTATTTGAACTTATAGATGGCTGTGGATATTATAAATGTGCAAAATTTCACTACTGTCGATTCTTAGAATTAAATCTTCGTGTCCGTCTTAGCGAATTTTGGCCTTTCGCCCACCTCTACTTAAAACGAAGTCCAGAAAATTCCAATAGACAGTGAATGCTGTTTCGTAACTCGCTGAGAAATTTTACCTCTGATACCACACTCGTACCACCTTTTACATAATAAATAACAACATTTTGTCGACGTAGTTTATTTATTGGTCTCATACTTCTCAAAATGACCCGTAATCATTTCCTAAAACAGCATTAGCTAATTGGTGTTTTTAATGCAGACGCTTTGCTTCTTTGAATTTGGAATTGAATTTTATAATATTACTTATATGAGTTTGATATTTCATCGGGTTAAAGAGGTGAAAAATTACGATTATGGGAATGAAACACGTAATGCACGGTCAAGTTGCTCTTACTACATGCGCATTTCAAAACGTAAGCACGTGCTAACCCTTAATTGTGGGGTTATCTCTTAAAGAATGCTTAAAATGCTTTCAATCAAATGAACTGGACGCGTTCAGAGCAACACAGGCCTGTGATTAGTTTCTGTTCTTTTACACTCGTCCTCCACTACTTCACACACACACATGTGATTCCTGTATATCTGTTTCAATTAACATTTCTATCAACAACGTAGTCATAGCTTGGACTAAACACATCTGACACAGCCCACAATAACCGTCACAAATCCCATCACCAAATGTGTATATTGACTTGGCCTAGCTCGCTTCCCACCGACTGCTCGCCCTCTCGCCCTCCCGCCCGCAACTCTATTACATTACGATCTGCTGCACATCCCGGGACTGTGATTGAAATCAATGGGCGATGGTCCCCGAGCTGACAGAGATTAATGAGCAGAGAATCCACCGAAGATCGCGCAGATTACGAGGAAAATTAACGTGTCAGTAGGGGGTTACTCGTTCCTTTCCTACTGCCAGCATTGTCAAACCTTCACAAAGCGTTTTTAAAATGTGCTGCACAGTGGACTATGTGCTTGTCAGCTGCAAACGCTTACCAACTCGAAACCAAACACAGGGCACACCCAAGGATTTCTGTTAGCGAGAAAGCAGAAACTCTGGAGTTCATTGATGTTCGTGGCAAAAATTTGAAAGTGATCTAGGGCTTAGTGTTATTGATGATAGAAATTGTCACTGTTCGATCACTAAAAATATCACTCGAATTATATATACGAAACTATAATAATATTTGTGTTTTGATGGTGTTAACTGAATTTAAGTGGATGAATGAAGAAGTCGTAGTGGTAGGCTGTTTTGAACATGACAATTTGAATTTTGTAAAGGGCGGGGGGATATTTTTAATCACCAGAGTGGCTACCAGCTTCTCAAGGACTCTGCACCATGAAGTTAGTGATAACACGCAATTTAACATTTTAAAATTGTGTCTTGTTTTGTGGATGTTGAAAAGTGTCTGTTAGTTCAGGTCTTTCTCGTATTACGTTCTAATTAAAATAAATTCTTAAACTCCACAACTACATGACCAAACAGTTGTTGACGCGATTATTAACCTCGGCGTAATCTGGCATGTCATTAAATTGCAAAATTTATTAAGATCTCGCGTATCTAAAGCAATAAATTATAGTTATGCCACTTTGATCTTTAGTATTTGTTACTATTAATTACTTGCTGATTATTATGACGTCGCCATCTTCGGTGTGATACTAAAGGTCAAACTACTTGTGACTTGGCTAGCAATCTGAGGAGGTTATCTGTCAGCAAGTTGATTGATGCTCGTCCCTTACACCACACGACACGACCGGAGCAAGCAGGAGGAAACAGGCCTCTACGCGTTTGAGCAGTGCCGCTATGTTCCCATTACTGTCAGTCAATCAAGCGTTTTAGCTCTCTTTGCTTGTCAGTTCCTGTGGTTCACCGCATGCTATGCAACATTGAAACCGTCTTTGTTCTACACACATTAGATTCCTTGGGGGGAGTTTTAAGATACATAAAAAAGAGAAAAGAAAACACGAACTTGTATGTATACGAAGCTAAATAATCTATAGATGTCAAAGGAATTCAAGATGATTTGCTGTATTATTTACAAGAAACAAACACAGCAGAAACACAGTGTCATTACTGTGTACTCATGGCCAGGATTGTGGTCTCAGCTCTTTTCTCTTGCTTTTACAAACATAAAATGACGGAAAAGAATTATTGGTTTGAAGACAAATATCGCTGTGAGTTTACGTAAATCGGTATTTTGGCTATTCTTTTGATAGCAATGTCTCTGTAAATAATATAAACCCATCTCTAGCAAACACGAACTAACACAATGTGTGGTGCAACACCGCCCATTCCTACGTAAAATTTGAGATATTCACCTTTCTGATATCTCTCACAGCTTCATCGCGACGCTTAGAAAAGAAATTACTTGGAATGTGACATTAGTAAATATTTCACTTTTCAAATAATTGGATTAGATCCTGTTGGATGCCCATAAAGCAATTTTCTGCATGTCCATTCGTTTTCGTAGATTAAAAAGCTTTCGCTCAAAATTGGAACCGATTGTTTTTATAAGAGGATCTTATCTCTTAAAGTTCGAGGCTCTGTAATTAAAACATTTATTAATAAATTTGCCTGTGGTTCTGCTCTACAAAAGAATCTATTTGTAGGCTACACATCTGAAAAATGTTTACGATTAGACGAGTATAACACAATGAGCGACACCAGTTATGGTGGCTGAGTTTCGGACACTTCAGCGCATCTAGGGTCACGTGCCTTAATGAGCCAATCAGCTTCAGAGATAATGTGATGATCTTGCAGCCATCAGCCTTCGATAGTGTCGGTCGGTTTCATTTGTGGTTGAAGAGAGTTTAAGGTACTTTAAGAACTTGTTCAGAGTTACCACACGGCTAGAGGCGAGTGTAGTTTTGTACCGTCCGAACACTGGAATCGCGGGTTCGAATTCCCCTCGAGGCAGGGTTTCTTGTAGCATTTTTCTGTGCTGTCCTTATAGGCAGAGGCCTTGCTATGGGCTGACCTCCGTTCAAGAAGTCTTACCAAAATGTCTGAGGATTAATTTTAGAATTATATCCGAATAGGAATATGGCAGGGGCTAGAAAGCGAATGGGAGATGAGAAGAAAGTCTAGTTGTCTGCGATTCAAAATATCCCATCCTAACCTGAAGTAGCTACCTACATTATGTCCCAAAAGTCACGCAATTCGAAGCTTATAGTTAAATATTTTGTCAACATGATAGGGAAATTTCAATTTGACGTGCACCACTAAACACTATGCTCTTGCCACTCCACCAAGTCGAAAATTTCATGAAGTTTTTTTATATTCGTCAGTCTACTGTGTAATAAGCACACTGCTATTCAACAGTGCAGCGTGTGTTTGTCATTGAATGAAGTCGTATGAAGCAGTCAAAGTGGCAATTCAGATGCACCTTTCTGATGTCCCTGTATCAAATAAGTCAATTCTTCAACTTGTTAGACTTTCTATTGAAATATTTGCACCTAAAGGTAACCTTTAATAAGTTATTATTATTATTATTATTATTTATTTTTGACTGCAAATGGGTTTATACCCGGTGGCAGTGATATATAAAATTCTTGAAGAAATAAGGTGCAGTTAGCTAAGAAATAGACATAAATTATAATATTATAAAATAAACATGACTTTCTACGTTGGTTTGTGTAAGTTTTGGGAGACTCTGTATAAAATCCATTTTACTTGTTGCAAGCATCCGCTTAAATATGATGAAATAGTGACCGAATATCGTATGTTAACAATCAGTATGTGACCTATTTCAGTCATTTCTTGCTAAACATGTTCGTTTTACGTGAAATCTACCACATGTTACCGTTTTGAGGCTGTAATTGGTCACGGATTTTTAAACCAACTGATTTAGAACGATACACGCATTAATTTGTGTTAAAAGATCATAGATTATTAGTCGCCTGCCTAGAATGATATGCTTATTAGTTATCTTATAACTGTCATGTTGTGATGGCGATGCTGCTGGGCTAATTTTAAGAACACTAGATTTGAACAGATTCCTACTTCTTTGAATAAGGAGATCACAGACGTCTTTTTTCATACACTAAGCACTTTGGAAAATTTGATAGCTGTGCAGATTTTGATTAAAGTTTCTAAAGAGTTGCTGGAAGTGACGTATTAAATCATTCTGTAACATCACTTCCCTATTTTTCTTAAGTGGTAAAACATATGTCAAAAGGTAACATTCGTATATGCGAATTAATAAACTGAATATTCCTCCATTTTTAAATTTGTGCGATCATTCAGTCATGTTATTGTACAACGGATAAATGTATGTGAGTGTGTGTAGTCAGCCAGTCTTTGAGTCTTAGGATGAAGTAGACTTTCCTACGGGTACATAGCAGTTTTATGAATTATATATTACTCTTCGGTGGCTAAACTTCAGATCCTGTTGAAATGCAGTATTTTTAAATCCCCCAACAATCGCATCACATTGTCAAGATATTTCAATAGTTTTTACAAGCGTTCAATTAACGTATCTGAAAAATTATTATTCTCTTCTGTAGACATGTCTGAAAGCCGCAATAATATTAATTAAAATTGGCGTTCTACAAAGTGCTCGGCTGTATCGCGTGCAGAGGAACTGTGGCGCTATCCAAAGAATGTGGAGAAGTTTTACATATAATTATTAGTGCTGAGTAAATTTAGCATTGTATAATCACTACTGCACTATATAAGTCGTTCGCTGTGACTTAGCTTCTGGTTTTTGATGTTTTACTGAAGTACAGCCATTACTACTTCCTTCAAAGCTCCTAATCACCGAACGTTGTGATGTGTAGTAATCCAGTAATTCTGAAGAAATCTGTCTTATGGTGTATTGCGCCATGTAGTCTGCTGGAAGTTTACCGACGTTTCAGAGAAACTTGCTGCTACCAGACTACACCACGCAACATCCCGGAAGACATGCTTTTCATTCAGGTGAGAGAGGGGTTGATTCTGGGCCCACAGTCAGGTTGTCACTAGACCGTGGATTTCCAAAGTCCTTTCAAGCAAATACGTTGACAGTGCATTGAAGTAGACCACGTCCTCCTCACCAGTAACTGATATACACTAGCAATATTTCCTCTTTGGATCAGTGTAATGGTAAGTGTGGTGGTGGCAGTGGATGGCAAAAGATACGCCATGCATTAACGGTCCCTTAAAATAGTCGTGAATGTGAATCTGCTGAGTTTCGTTGAAGGAAAACCCTAAATAGCAATTGTCTGAAAACAAAACAACAAGGATAATATTTGCACCTAGAAGAATTAAGTGACTGAGTTAACATACTAACTTGTAAAATCTAAGTTTATCAAAATAAAATTTAAAAATTTACTTTCTCCCTTGTATAAAACACAACTCGAACGATATTATTTTGAAGATAAGATGGGTAATGAGGTTCTAGGAACTAATCTGCGCTTGTTCTGAGAATCATTCAAAACACACACATAAAGTACACTCTGTTGAAAAAACACAGATTGATTGAATATTAAAGTAGGTGACAGATGTGGTTACTAATGAGTGCTAAAGGGTTAAACTACGAGGAACTTTACAATTTATAGGAGCACACCTCACATAGTATTGCTAAGACAGTGATATCTAGAAGAATACTACCAGCTAGGCATTAATCTAGTGTAGATAAACAAGGAATTCTTAAAATAGTATAATTGCGTCATATTGTGAATCAAATATTAAATTAATTATTCGGCTTTGTCCGTCTGATCACAATTATATTTAAAATTTAAAATTTATAAATAAGATAATTAATTATCATTTTATGTTCCACATCGAATAATCGATTTACATTTGGAACATTTTTACAACATGTTTCGGTTTCATCGAACCATCTTCAGGTGTAAAATTATATCAATAAACTTAAAACATATTGGAAAATAATATGGATATGAGCATCACAAAAAGCTACACAACAGAAATTGTAGTTGAGTTTTAAGTTTATTGATATAATTTTACACCTGAAGATGGTTCGATGAAACCGAAACATGTTGTAAAAATGTTCCAAATGTAAATCGATTATTCGAGAAGGATATAGAAAACAAAACGAAATAATTAAAAATTGGAAAGTAAAATTAAACATACCAAAGATGAGAGAGTAGACACGTTGATGTGTCTGGAGATGTCTAGAAGTACTAACGTATCCGAACAGTCATGGTTCAATACTGATTGCGGTTGCTTGTAGGAAGAGTAAGTGAAAGGTGGTTGTCGGGGTTGGGGTCAAGGATCTGAAGGGCATTAAAGATGGGGTTATTAAGGTAAATATTATTATCGTTTAGGCAAATGTTAAATTTTAAATTTTAAATATAATTGTGATTAGACGGACAAAACCGAATAATTAATTTAATATTTAAGGAATTTTTAGTCTGCAAAATTTTTGTGGAGAATTTGCTTGAAAAACTTTCACTTGGGAGCCCAAGATGGGGATAGGTGGAAAAGCCTAACATTAAGATATACCTTAAGGAGATAGTTTGGGAAGTTGATGGAACTGGCTCAGATGTGCATTGTCAGTCTTTAATGACATCGATGTTGAAATTTCTTGTTCTGCTACCAATATCTTCCTTACAATAGCCATTGGATTTTATCTTTAATGAAACACTCGGTCTCTCACTCCAGTTCAATTCTACAGCAACTCAGCGGTCAAGGAGTGTGTTTTAAATTATTACAAAAGGGTATTGTACAGTTTTTGGCGGTATCGTATTCTTTTTCAGCCAGTCCATACTTATGTGGGCTTATGCATGCTATTTCTCATGGAAAGCTGAAATTAGTCTCATACACAATTTAACAGTTGAGACTAGCGAACTTTTCAAGCCGTGCCCAAGTACAGAGGAGGGGCGATGTGGGAGTACAAACACATCAGTGTCTCATAAGTATATATATACTCTCCTACGTGCATGAATAACTCAGCAAACGCGTAATTCTACATTCACGGATACTTTATTTTTCTGTCATTATAACTGAGCAGCGCTAATGAGTAACGTCTCGAAGGCCTGACATATGTCTGAATATTTGAATAACCATACAACGCTGCTTTCTCAAAGCGATGGTCAACAGCTGCAGACTTTTCTCCCGTAAATTATTCATAATCTTTTTGCAACATAAATAGGTCTTTATGCTACAGACGTGTAATGAAGCAAATGTATCTCCTACGTCTTTTCTTTTAATACGAATAAGATTTTTTCCTACATTAGTTACCATTTATTTATTTAAAGTTTCCTTATACCTTCTAATTATACGTAAGAAAATAACAAATTAATGACAAAAGTAATTATAACTGTGCCATGGAGAATGCAAAAATATTCACAAAAGAGATCACATTTCGTATTTCAAAGCAGTTATTTGATTAGTGGATAAAAGAAGTTAAGTAAAATAATATATTTATGAAATCTGTAATTACAAACTAATGCAATTATGATTAGTGGGATGAAATGAACGTAACAGAATGCAGGGCACGGTACTTAGTACACCACACTTTTTCTGTTCTTGGAATATAATCCGCGACAATAAAATTAACTCTTGTAGAGTAACATGAAAAGTGTGTAACGAAGGACGAAATTTTTCTGTTGTAGTCCTTTGTTCCAATTTATTTGAAGGTTACTGCAGCGCTTATTACACGGCAGTTTCCAAGTATCTTTCTGAATAATTTGATCTTACATTTTTAACACTATATCTCAGGTTGTGAATGGATAAAATCTTCTCCAGTTATGGATATGAATAAGCATTACTGCAGCAAGCAAATTTAATATCCTTTAGAATCGTTCCCGTATGTGAGCTTTGTAATAGTTTTGAAGGATATATTAGCTGTATTTTTATTAGACTTTCATCCTGCATTTTGGTGGCGAGACATGAACTTGATTTGAACTTAAATTAATTTTAATTCTCTTTAAATAATTCCACCCTACTTTCATTATCAATTTTATATGCAACGAAGGAGAATGAAACTAACATTCCGTATTGCTTAAGTCGAGGACGTTTTTAAATGAACTTTTACAAAAACATACAATACAATAAAATAAACATAGCCCACATATTTATTTACAGACTTACAGAATTTTTACATATAAGTTATATTACATGTTTCGTTAAAACGTCAGTGTTTTAGTTTTTGTAAACATATATTAATACCTAAATTTTCAAGCATTTTCTGGGTATTCTGATTTTCCTGAATATATTTTAAATTATTTACTTATTCAAGTTGCGAACTGAAGACTTATAAATTGTAGATTTTTGTATAAATATCTTAAGTTGCAGTAAATTTAATTATTTTAATAATAAATTGATTTCACGTTGGTTTGTTTCAACGTTGTCGAGGACAGAAGTGAAGAAGAAAGACGACACGGCGAGAATAACTTGTGTCACGGAAATGAGTGCACATATTGTAGACTTTCTAATTTCGATATTTGTGCTTAAGCTTCTGATACACTTCTTGTGGGCAAATGAAAGGTTTTGCAGATGGTAACAGACTTCGATTACTCTTTATCAGCGCCAACCAAACAATTACTAAAATTGGATAATCTCCAAAGTGTGCCTTATCCCTGCAACGATTGAACATTTGTAAGTTCAACACTTAGACATGTTCAAATCTCTTGCTGTCTGTGTTGGATTATGTGGAACGTGTGGGAACAAGAATAGGCTGTGTTGTGTTCACAATACCAGCACATTGGAACTGCTTGGTAATCCTGTCCTTTTCTCAGTTCTTGGAATGTGGCCCGGAGGAAGAAGACAAGATTGACGTGAAATCTTCAAACACCATAACTCGTCGGTTTCCTTCTCATACAGTCACGCACTTTCAAAAACAAACATTGGATCTGCCGACAAAGGATGAAGAAATGTTGTACACAACACAAGCAGCACGCTAGCCGACAGGCGATGCGGGTGCTGTAATGGAGTGAAACCATTCCGAGATCAAATGGGCGCTTGGTGAGGCTCAAGGCAACTTCCAACATTGTGCTTGTTGTATGAAATTCTTGTTTAATTGAGTGTGAGAGACGGAGGAAGAGGTTCGGTTCTGCCACAGAACATGTATTGTCGTATTCGTTGTAAAGTTATCATGAATATCCACCGAACCTCACCATTGAGTGGTTAGCACTGCTTCGTAATCTGGAGTCCCAGGGTTCGAATCGCGGCCCGGTTATCCTGACCAACGTTTTCATTAGTCTCTCTAGGAAAATACCGGTATTGTAGGCCACAACCACTTCCTTCCGTATCCTATCCTCATTAATACGATGTTCATTAACCTTTTGAAAGCTAAGTGGCAACTCTATGTACCACCTGCTCTAACAATCAATAACTATGCATTTTTTTATATGTAGTCCTTGTGTTATTCTTAGCGTAAACAGCGATTATTCCCCTGAACATTGTTTACTTTTTATATTTTTATGGTGAAGTGTTGTGTTTTCTTTGCGGTATGGACTAAATTCTTGAATATTATTTAAAAGAGCATCAGGTTCAAAGGGTTAATTAAGGCTATATGGGCCTAGTATGAGCTGCTGACAGCATCGTTAAAGAATGAAGGCGCAAATAAACAAATTATGATTACACCCTGTTCAGAGGTGATATTGGAGGATAATTTCTTGAGTAAAGTAAAGTAAAGTAAAGTAAAGTTTGTCCCATGTAGGCGTTTGGGGTGAGTATAGCTCCTCTCTTCCTTGACCTCGGCACTAGATGGGGGTGAGTGGTCAGCATCACGCCCCGGCCGGCTTTACCCCCGGGAAAGGACCCCGGTACCCATTGTAGAGGAGGCTGGATGGGCCCCAGAGCCGGTCTGGACGCAGAGGCTAGAGGAAAAATCCTCTGCCCCCGTCGGGGATCGAACCCCGGTCGTCCAGCCCGTAGCTAGTCTTTATACTGACTGAGCTATCCCGGCTCATAATTTCTTGAGTAGTACGGTATTACAAATGATGTGTTCATTTTCACTTTTGTTAAACGAGTTAATACTTGATTAGACATACTGTCTAAGCATTCAAAATATACATTTTTAACCCTTTGAAGTAGCAGCTTGTCTAAATATAATTTAAAATGCAGTTTTTACTTCAAAGAAAAGTAACAGCACTCCAGCTTGTTAATTATGTTTTAAGAAATAATCGATCTTTACTCTGAGTAGTTCAAAACCCATAAACAGACCGCTCTATGTGGACAAAATGCAAAGTTATTGGTTGTTAAAGCAGGGAGTACCTATAATTTACAATTTTTTAAAAGGGTTAAATAGGCGCCGAAAAAATGCTGCAAGTAAAAGTTACACATTACACACAAAAACCCTTCAGCTACTGGCAGGTACTTATAGTACAGCAAAATGTCATGCGTCATGCTCAGGAACTAGTGAAAACAACTAGATGGACTGGTAAGTGGTACGGGGACTGCGGAATGTGTATGTTAATAAGTTACTGCTTTTTATATAATTTTGTTATGGTCATACTGCTTCTATGTTAGCTTGTTTCCTTTTTTCTCGTTTAGTAATTTCCTTATCAGCTCTCTTATTCTGTAACAGAATGTTCAGTCTGATTAGTTTACTCTGCATTGCCTATATTAGTGGGTACGCGGTCAATTACTTTGAATTTTGTTTCACTAATTTATGTTGTGTTTTATAAACTTTATAACTTTGGTACGTGGGAAATTTAATTTTTAATTTACGATAAAGATTTGAAGAAATGAGCAAAATGTAGCAAGAGGGATGAATGTGACGGTCCAGTGAAAAAAAATACGCCTCTGATAAACTTCTGGACAAGTATCGAACGGCATTAACTCCATGCTGTTTCTTAACAATTGACAACTTACAACACTTTATCACGAACAGGTTTCTGGTTGTAGCCCTACTTAACATTTCACGATCAAAGAGCCATTACACAAATTTTGTTACCGAGTACGTCTTGCGGGTACCGTGTGCTGTGTTGTAGAAATATGTAAATTTGCAATGAAGGATTTTGCAGCGTTTGAAGAGCTGTAAAATTCATTACATTTCCTTTGATAGCAATAGTCGTTTTTCTTCTGCCAATTAATTAATATATTAAAGCGGAGACGAAGCAATTCGGTTTGTCACGTTACAATTTAGGCACATATCGATTGCAGGGTGAGATTTTGTTCTAAATTATTTATAACTTGCAAACACATTTTCATATAGAATCAATACCACCAAAAAATAATATTGAATTTCAGTTGAAATTTGAAACCTCAGGACAAGAAAATTGTTTAATAAATATCTTACAAGTTTACTTTGCAATCTAATTCTCTTATGACGAATTCTTACATCAAATGACCTGGATTGAGAACGAAAATATTAATTACATCCAATCGCAAGGCTAAATAATAACATGAAATAAAGTTTAAGACTTGGCCGTCGGATAGGCTATTATTAATATATTTACAAAAACTTAGTTTACAGAGTAAAATGTTATTAGGTAGATAGCGTAGCTTCTACTCATGCATAATATTATTACATATGTTTTCTCAGTATTCATAATACTGGCAGACTGATTACAAATTCTACAATAACTTAGATGTATTTATCAGGAGAGACATCACATTAGGGTACCAGAATTATAACCGAAAAGCAAAATATTCTTGGATTGCAGGAATTTTTATTGCAGATATATGTAAGCCTGTAAGTAAAAATCGAATCATTTCTGAAGTTGAGTTATCTTATACGAAAGAACATGTCCTGTTAGCACAGAGATTTTGCTGTCCACAGCAATAACACATCTTTATCAACGCTACTTACCTAATAAACAATACTTACAGCTAAAACCTTTCTCCTTCACCCAAATTTTTAATGATATATTAAATTACAATTGTTCTCCTATGATCGTCTAAACTTTGCGAAGGTGATTTCCTATATTAATGAATTCTGTCATAAGTAGGCCCACAATTTATTATTTTCTTGTAATGTATATGTTCATTAACGCTAAGAAATTTATATGTACATACTCAAACGCACATACGAGGTTTACAAAATGGCATTGCCCTCTATAAACCGCCTTCGCTGTTTTGGATACCCCTGAGGTTTTAACACCTCAGATTATAGCATTTCGGTCTCAGGAGGATCTGAATTTCCGCGAGGGTTTTGTCATCCACGGGGCTATGCCACTTTCCTGGACGATGCCCCATCCGGCGCTCATCAGGCAATGACTCCGATGTACGACTATTTAAACCCTGACACTACACCGCCCAAACCGTTCCCCAGGATGTATGTTTCAGTCGGGTTTTCCCCAGCGGTTGTTGGTCCAGGGGTCTTGCCCCACGGGGCATCTCGCCTTGTTTGGCCACCAAGTCTGAACACCCCTGTGGTTCGACTAGCCTGGTTACAATGTTATTATAATTATATCATTATTTGAGCACATTGTTGCGCAACAATGGTCTTGGCTCTTTTAGTGCGATTTTATTTGAACGGATTTCGTAAAAGTCCAGTGTTCATTAGCGTAAAATCTAAGAATTGCGAAGACGCTTCAGGTGTTTGTTGCTTATCAGAAACCGAAACAGTTTACGTGCGGTGAGAATGATATATAACAAATAAAAAGTACGACAACATTAAAATAACGCCATACGGCACTTCACTCAGTACTTGGTAATAAGTTCCGCTGGTTTGAGCATTCTCCAAACGGACGAGTCAAGCATGTTCTTCATCCGTAAAACAATACGCAAATCAAATTTGAGACAGCAGATAATTCTGAGCGAAATAAAGTAAATTAACTGCGGTTTTTTAATATTCCTAAAAGTCCTACACATGTCGTGATTAGTGGCTTGTAAATGCTAGTTACGAAGGTTAAATCGTTTACGACAATTTATACACAGTCATTAATGAAGCAGAAATTCTTGTGATAATAAATATTATTTTCGACGCGTGTTGCAAAATGTCGAGCACGTTTCTCATTTCCATGAAACACAAAAATTTAACTTATCATAATCCGTCGATCAAGACTATTGTGTTTTAATTTAAGATTCAGAAAACGTTTTACAGAACCAAACTTTTTGTATAAACCATCAGTTAGAACACAAAGAACTACGTTTAGTTTTACTTAAAAATGGACAATTGAATTTACTGACACTGTCAATGAAATGATTTAATGATGACTTTGCTATGTAAGCCTATTGCGAATATTACAAGATGCGAATTAAATAAACAGGATAATGGGTAGACAAAATTATCAAGCCTGTGTTGTTGTGTTTGTAAGTAGGTGGAATTAATTTTATGAATTCCTAGGAAACAACAGCTATTATAGTCACTCAGCTACGGGCTGGATAACCGTTTTCTATTCCGGGAACGGATTTTTCTCTTGGTCAACGCTTCTACACTGGACCTACTGCTCTCCGCGTTCTTCTATCCAGTGGGTAATGGGGGATGTCTCCTTGGGGATGAAATGGACGGAGCGTGAGCAGACCATCCATCTCCGTCTTATTCTAAGGTTAGGAATTCGTGGTGCTATAGTCTGCTCTCATTTACCACGTGTTTATATAAGCACAAGGAGAAATTTACTTACATTTATAAGAATTTTGTTCCATAGGGCTATAAATCAAATTCCATAAACTTACAAAGCAGATAATTTTATTTTATATTTTAAGTTTTTAGATGAAAGAACTGAAGACAAGTTGTTCTGTAATGTATGGTACTGTATAATAAGAAGCATCTCCCCAATTTATCTGCTGTTCCACTTTCAAAATAAAAAATAATTCTGTTCTAAAATTCACTGCTGTTCCCCACTTGAGCCACTTTTTCATGTTTCTGCGGTGACTACCAAAATCAAGGATTTTACACTGGTTATATGAATCTCTTTGCAGTTTCTTAGGATGGCAGGGCAGTACCCAAACACGTCTTCGAGTTTAACAAGAGCCATCAGTCTTGTCTTTATACTGCCACACCCGACATCTGACGGCAGATCTGCTCAGTCATTCTATCAACATGGCCGGCACATAAACACATTTCATTCAGTCCGAATGAATTTCATCTTTCTGTGGAGATACCTTTTATTTCCAGAACCGCGGACTGATAGTACGTCTGAAGCTTAGACTTGCTGTTCTTTCGAATCATGTAAATT
>NW_019059627.1:60583-70833 GCF_000696155.1 Zootermopsis nevadensis
GATTCGAAGATAAATAAGATTAATGTGGGGTAAAAATAAAAATATAACTAACAAATAGAAAAATAATTAAGAACTGTAGTACAAGAGTAGGATGCTCACAGGCCTGTTTTCCAGATGTGTTCTTAATAATCGCACTATCTTTCCAGGGCTCGGTTTGTTGCAAGCACAAATGTGCCGGCGAGAATCTAATCAACAGTAAAGACACAGTGTCATTAAATTGTTGTTGACAAAAGTAATGAACACGAGGCCTACCAGTTGTTTTAACGATGATCCCGTTTTGAGACTGTTGATAAAGAAATGACTGACCTTAATGAAGGATTTTTAGGTTTTCGCGGCAGTGAGTCTGAAGATGGCTGTCTTCTGGGTTATTGCGCCCTGATGATGGAGGCAGCAAGGACCTCTGAAACGTCGGTAAACCTTTACCAGGCTACACGGTGCAACAACCCAGAAAACAGCCATCTTAAACTGACTTTAATGTAAGACAGGAATTATGGTGAATCGATAACTACAAAAACAGAAAATTTTTTCTTCATGTTTTCTGACAGAAGTGTGCCATTAATCTGTTGCATATGCTTGGACTTTTTCCTTCGTCTGTTAATTTACAAAATTTAAAAGCTTTTAAGATCAATGATGTCTTGAAATTTTTCTCTGTGTCTGCCACCAAGTGAAACCATACAAGTTGATGAAAAGATCTAAACTCAATCTTCGGTGACTAAGACTAGTTTTTGCCAATGGACGAACTGATTAGGTTTTACCTGATGATGGGATTAGAACCGATTCCCAAAACGTCTTGTAATCTTACAATTTCTAAATTAAAACAGAAGTGAAATATCTAAGAATGTGCATCAGTTTAAAATACAGGAAGCCTAATAATTTCCAATAAAGATCCCTAATAGAGAATTTAATCGGAATTTGTTGAGTTGCTGCAGAGAAGAACCAAAGAATTGATAGACAAAACGCTCACGTAATATGGTCATTCTATGCATTTCATGCTCTAAATCGTGTTTTAAATATGAACATGCAAGTGACTTTCGGTGCCTACGAACAGAACAGCGTTTCTCTTCTCGCTTCCACAACTTGATTGACTTTCTTTATATACAGAACACATTTTTAAATTTCTGAATTAACATTGTCATAATGTTGACAGATTTAATAACTGCTTTTGTAGAAGAGTGTATACTTAATGAAATAACATATTCAAAGTATTTAGACCTGTATTTTGATGATTCTGAAGTCATGGATTATAATGGGGATAAAACTTCAGACACTTGAAAACACAATGCAATAAATTCCTTTGCATAACGACTGTCAAACACTGACCCAAGACCTTCAGTTTGCCCTCCAAACTACACAATGGTGTAATATTAATTTAATGTAATTTTAATGAGTCTCCAAGTAGTATAGCTGCATTGTTCAGCCTCTCCTGAGACAATGACAGCCCACAATGTTTTCACTTATATTAACGTAATGAAACACTTTGAAGCTACGTTCGTTTTTACACGCGTAGTACATGCACACAGACATAGCTGTGCCTGTGGATGACATCGCATGAATGAGGACATAAAATGAATGCGCAAGATGCTTGTACTTATTTCCTTGTGGTGAGTACCGTCCAAGAAACATTTGTCAGTGTTTCATGCACTCTTAATTTATGCTTTGAATGAAGCAGAAAAAATAAATAGTCGATAGTACTAGGACTGTACACATGTAAGTGCATTATTGGCTACGGGCTTTTTGTTTATAAACTTGAAACTATCGCGAGAGGCACAGCTAGGTTGGACGCAGTGTACGTAGGCTATACAGAAAATGTTAAGCCTCGTCGTCATATTCAAACACCACCTATTAATTTTAACAAAATTATTTTCCGTCGTTTTATTATTTTGCTGTAGTTGTATGGTTATGTCTTTGATGTGTGAGTTAGAACGTGTCAAAATTTTGAGAACTACAGGTGTATTGATGTTACATGTCAGGACATCTATCATACGATAAGATTGCGGGTCATTTTGAATATGTGTTACCAAATTAAACAATATGTAAGCTGCATTTACTTTGCGAATTCTGAATCTGTAGTATCCAATCAGTACTTGTTGTTTATACTTAAATCTTCCGCTAAGTGTTTGAAGGAAATAAATACATTACCATGAAAAGTCAGTTGTCTTTTAATTTATTCGTATTATTTTCTGTGGGTGCATTTCTTTCAGTCTTCCCCACATCTTCTGCGCGAAGAAAAGAAGTAGGCCTAAATAGGATTCATATCACTGCCTAATTTTAGGTGCCGCGAAAGAAATATGTCCGAGTAATGTAATACAACATCGCAGTTACGAAAACTCGGTTCGAAGAATCTGTACTGCCGCGTGGATATGAAAACTGTAATAAAGTGTTTTCTTCTCCATTGAAGTTTGTCATTTCTGTATGTTATAAGATCGTTTCGTCACCCGTGGAAGGTGAAAGTAGTAAGAACATAAGAAGACTGTAGTGTTTTATATTTTACTAGGTGCCCATTTCGAACCAGTTTATGGTAGAGGGCAAGAAAAACATTTATATGTACTTCAGTAGGAAGCATTAACATCTTATTTTATATGCTTCAGGTACGCGGGTAAATAATTCGCCGGTGAAATGGTAAAGGGGTATAAGTCCAGGAAAAGGAAAATTTCCAAGAAGTTTTTACAAAAATGTTTCAGTTAAGAAAGTTATAAATATGACTATATAATTTATAGATGCACTTAAGGCTTAAGTGATATTTAGTTAATATGGATTGTAGGATGTGAAGTTGCAATCATACGTCGGTTGTAAGTTTTTTTATTTTTTACGCTGGAACTGGAAAATTGATGTTTCTTTCACGATATGCCCCAATAACTTTGTAAATTGACTAAGAAAAGTGTATATTGTTAAATTACAAAGCAAACTCTACCAATTATATTGGAAACCTATGCTTTTAGCACACATTTCTTCCTGTTCCATGTGTTTAAAATATTTTACTTTTTTATCTACTGTCCATTATTTAAAGTTAATTTTCTGTCGCAAAGTATTTTGAAGTTTTCTGCTTTGTATTTACCTTTCAAGAGTCTTGAACTGATAATTATTTCTCGATTGCACCTGATAGTTTGCAGGTAAAAACGTAGAGTTCAAAGACATTATGTCTTATCTGTATATACGATAAACATCGAAACTGCTGTGTGTGTTTGTGCAAATTTCGAGTAAGTTTCATTTGCTCGGAGTGCCAGTGCACGCCAATATATTAAATTAAATATGATAAAGAAACTATAGAATTGAACGTAGAAAACCGAAAATAGTTCAGGTACAATTATGTCCGATGTGTATGTTACAAGATCAAAAGTTCTGTTGCACACTAACCACAATTGTGGCGTAAATCATAAAATAAAATCCTTTCCCGGTTATACCAGATATGGAGGTATTTCTTCTGCAGGGAATATCTCGAAGGAAAGAAACAGATTTGTTTGGTTTTGTAATTTTTATTCTAAGTGATCAAGGTTTAAATGCAAATGTTGCTGGAATTTTAATTCATCTTCAGTCAGTTGTCCCAGTGGTGAAATATTGGTTCTTGGCTACATGAATTACTTGAAGTAGAACATTTTGGTAGAGGGACTTACGAAACATAATTTGCAAACAAGTGTTTCTAGTCTGTTGTTCATATTTGAAATGTGCACACACTTAAACAATTCGCCGGTTTTGGTAGAGGTAGTGATTGTCAGTTCTACATTTTCAACCAGAAATTATACATCTTTTGATTTATCTGGTGTGTAGTATTTTGGTAGAACAGGGGACGGGTTTTCTTACAAGTAAAATTATATCAGAATATGCAGATTACATGGAAACACATTGTACATAGTTTGTAATTTACATTTCTGTATTCTCGTTCTGAAGGGGGGGAGAAATTCATACAATTTTTAAATAGGAAACCTGAAGACAAGAGATGGTTGGATGGCGATCAGATTGAAACTGATCTCGCGGGTACTTGTGAAAACGACAGGACCCGTGATGCCATCCAATTAGCTGTTTAGTTAGCTTCAGGGCGATCAGAAATATTAATGCTTGGACTTTTTTTTATCATTTCCCCATAACAAACAGTATTGATTAAAACCAGTAGCATATGTGTTATCGACTACATACCAGATAACTTGCCGTTACATTGCTTAAGGCCATCTGATTTTGTCTTCATTATTACATTTTGTGTACCCGTATTACTCCATGTTTACGCACACCGAATACTCCCACCATATTCGATTGGAATATCGATGTGGAGCACGTGTACGAGCCTACATATACAACGAGTCGTATTTATTTTGTTTACAGGCGAAAGGAACGCAGCAGCATTATGTTGTCATGTTTTCTTGAAGTAATCTATTCAGTTAATCGATTATGGACATGTATCACTGACATGCTGTATTTTACTTCCAATTAAATCCAGTGAATTTTAATTTATTGGCCTAGAATAACGCAATGTTGTCTCTTGCAGCAACTTTTACATTCTCAATATGTCAGCTGGCTATCAGATTTTGTTATTCTCGAATCAGTGGTTATGAAATTTTATGCCATTAGCCATACATTTTAATTTGTGGTTAATTGAGATTTATAATTCTTGAAGCTACGCTTTTCAAGGTAACATGTATTGTCTGTCTGAACGGAGAACTGATTCCACCTTCAGACGGAAGTGCTCATCTGCGCAGGCGCACAGCCATTCTAATACACCGAATAGAAACATCAACTCATTTTCAGTTCTCCATTAATTTTGTAGCTTTCTAGTGTTTTCTCTACATTTATGTTTTTTTTTTCAAAAATTATGTAGAATTAATATTTATCAGGTCACCGGTAAAGCCCATCTTATCAAATACCATGCAGATTGCTTCTACAGAGGGTACAGTGTTTTTATTAGAGTATTCAGAATGACGTCACCGCTTCAAGGCCAAGTCCCTGCTTAGACAGACAGTATGTTTATCAGGAGTGAACGAGAATTTCTCAGGAATAACGTTGATAAAATTAAACGATGACGTTAAAGTTATTCAAGGTGCCATGAGGGCAAATGGAAAATGTGGATGGAAGGTTCTTCGCTATAGTATTCATACAGTTAAAATTGTATGATTAGCCTCACGCTCCAGCCTCCTTTATCTGTGTGGAAGAAGCTACCACATTTACCCGGTGTGTAAAAGGCTGTTTGGGTCCAAAAACAAATGTCAGTTAATACGGAGAAATACGTCCGACTCCTATTCCGGGATTCGAACTCATGCGGTTCAGTAACCTATGAATATTGAATATCACCGTAACGTTAACATAATAATAATATAATTTTAATAATAATTAAATTAAATTCAATAATAATAATAATAAGAATATATAATAAATAAAATGAACAGACAATTATAAAAATTGTTTGAAAACTGACAAAAATAAATAAACACAATCAACGTAAGAAAATTTCTCTTGCTGAGAAAGTTTCCTCAAAGTAAACGTTTTTGCCAAAATAGTTAAAAGTCTGCATATGTCATGTGCAGCAATGATGCATCTAACTGAAGGAATGTGTCCTAGACAGCAGTGACCTCTGAAACGTCGGTAAACTTCTACCAGACCACACGGCGCTATAACTCAGAAGACAGCCATGTTCTTAGTGCGTTGTTTACGCGGAAAGTAGAAAATTATCTTATTTGCCTTGTAGGCACACGAATGCCAGGGAGTATATTTTGCCCTTTGTAACATTTACAAGCAAAATAATAATAAAAAATGCTAAAAAAAAATAAACACAACGTATATTTCTGAAGTAACGCATAAATGACACCAGGGCAATTGAAATAAAGTGTCAAGAACCATTCACCACCGTCTGAGATTTATTTACTCATTGGCCAGCAAAATCATTGGGTTACGTAAGACTGTAGTTACCTGTATTGTCACTACAATTAGAAGATTTATTCATTAACAGGAAATATTTCTTACCAAAACATTTACTATAGGGTAACACTTGTTTCTTGCTACATACATACCTCATTCTACAATCCATAGCATGAATATAATTATTATTAAATAATAGTAATAGTATTATAAAATTTGAGTGGAATTATTTATATGCACGAAATTAAGCTTCAATAAGTAGGTTGTATCTGTAGGATTCTCAGAACTACTCAACTGACATCCATAAAATTTCATGGACGTTTAGGCATGTACCCTAACAATTCCCCTAAAGCCAGTTTGATTTATAATGCATACACCTTATATGAAACTCTTAACCAGCTTAACAGTTTTCTCAAAATAACGCATAACATAAAATATACATGTAACATTTATACAGTATCAGTATTTACATCATTAGTTCTGTGAAATGTAGCATTTATTGATTTGCAGTGTGAGCTCAACTGTTGATTGCTCCTATCAACAATAGATTTATATTTGCTATGAATACAAATGGCGAATGCATGATCACAAAAAAAATCACTACTGTCAATATGTGTTCTGAAAATTGGAGAATAATTTTTTCAGTCTCACATACTGCAGCCCCGATATGAGTTTAAAAACTTACTTCGTAAACGCCGTTAAACTTTTCACAGAGTGAAAAAGCAGCAGTAGTGATGATAATGATGATGATGATGATGATGATGATGATAATAATAACAAGCAGAAGACTGGCAAGTTGTAGTCGTTGGAGAATACTGATGTTCCAAAGATGGTATCCACGCCAATTTGCGTATGTCATTGTTGTACTAATGACATCCTAGGTCACTGTTGCACAACAGCTTGTCCCATCAATGACATTAGGTTATTCTTGCACGAATATTGTAATCAAGATGGTGGAAGAATCCAGGCCTGGTGGCCAAGAGAGGAGAAGTGGCCCACAGGGCAAAGCCCCTGGAGCAAAAACCGCAGGGGGCCGCCAGGCCTAGACTGTAGGGGTCAAGTAATTGTGGTTTGGAGCAGGTGTTGAGGACATTACCTGGTGGGGCCCGAAGGGGGAAGTGTCCTAGCCCTGTGGATGGCAGAACCTTCGGGCTCACTCCCGTTTTCCTGAGGTGTGGATGATCAAATCTGCGATGGTAGAAGCAGAGGGGTGTCAACTCTTCAAGGGGAAGGGCGTGAAATAACAACAATATAAATAATAGTAGGAATGACAACAATAATTGTAATGACAATCGGAACAAGACGAAGCTCGAAACGTGCATTCCATACCAGAATAAACAGAATATCTTTATGCGTTCTTTGCATTTAAAGGTAAATTTGCCGCACATTTTAAAAGTCACAGCTTTTAAATTTTATTAACATAATTTAACCTAGACTAACCTAACCTAATCTCATCTAACCTAAGTTGGCCAGACAAAACCTGACCTAAATGAAACAAAATAATCTAAAATTTATTAACAGAAACTAAAAGAACCAAACGTAACTTAACGTAACAATTAAATGAACCTAACTTAACCTTAACTAACTTGACCTCGACTAACCTAACTTAGCTTTTGTTATCCTAAACTGAAGTGACTTAACCTACAGTAACCTAACCTATACTGAATTCAACTAATCTAACCTGCTCCCACAAAATTTACCACCCAACCACGTTTTCGGAAATATAGTTTAAACCTGAAGTCTATCAAAATTTCAAATTTGCATCAATTTCACACACACACATTTAAAAATTTCAAAATGTAGACCAAATTCCAAAAGTTAGGATCACAAATGTCAGAATTTCCATATTCGAAACTCCAGCATTCAAATTTCATATTTAAAAGTCTATCTTAACCTAAACTTTCTTAAGTATAAGTAAAAAACCTACCCAACATAACACATTTACCTTAACCTAAACGTACCTGACTTAACCTAACCTATACGAACGTGTCGTAACCTGATCTAACCTAACCTTAACTAAGTAACTTATTGGTTGGCTTACAGAACCCGAAGGTTCATCACCGAATTCACCAAAGCCCTCCACTTAACCCTGTCCTGGGCCAACAAAATCCAGTCTTCTTCAACTCCTATCTCCCATAGATCCCGCCTGAGATCCTCCCATTTACGTCTAGGTCTCCCCAGCGGTCTCTTCCCCTCAGACAGTAACCCAAACATTCGAAGAACACATTACAGTCAACACCAATGTAACCATTGTGGACAAATAAAATCGATCATGTTCCGTAGTTCCCACTTTGACCACAAGATCACAGGATAATTTTTTCAGCCATCATTTTGTTTCATTCACTCGTAGGATATTCAGAAGTGCGATTCTGAGATCGTGCTGAATGTACACAACATCCATATCAGATTCTGTCCCAATCTGTCCTGTGGTTCTCAAATATAATCGAGTGAACGGACGGACAGACATGACAACCCATAACGCGTTCTCCCTCTGTATTTTGTGCAGAAAACGCATAACTATAGAGTTAACGTTAACAAGAGATTCTCAGTATTACGCGACAATTTCCCTCCGTTATGCACGTTGCGTGTCTCCTAAAGAAACTCGACAGACAGACAGATATGGTCAATCCCATAAGGTGTCCTTCCCCACAGCGTGAAAATGCCTAAAACCAACCCCCCATTGCGGAAGATATATAATGAGCCTTGATGATAATAGTAATAATAATAATTTAGTTATTTATTTTTAGTGTTCTGTATCAACAGCCAGAAGGCCAATTACACATATAGCACAAAAGAGGAACACAAGAACGCAATAATAAATACAGAATGGTAACAACAAAGATATTATCTAAAATTACTTGATTGTAGAGGACATTTATACACAAAGGCAACTTGCTACTAAGTACATATCAATGTAATAATAGTTCAAATAAATTATGTAATTTAGATTAACAAGAGAAGAAAATATGAAAAACATACAAAGTACTAGATCAGAAAATTTACATCATTAGAATGTCAACATCGAGTTGGCCAAAGGTGAGTAGCGGCGAAGAGAAAGGGACAAATTCTGTATTAATTTATTGAGAGTAATTAATATCTAATACACGGTAGCAGCACAATTATTGTAGTACGTGATTAAGGGAAACAATTATTCTTTCAAATATATCGATGTCCCTGCAGACATCAGCAGCTGGTTTTTTTATTATAAACAGCAATAATAACAATAACAACTACGGTCTTCAAAGTACTTGATACAGACAGAAGTGATAAAGTACAATTACAAGTACAACTGAAAGAATATCGGTAGTTCTTACTTGTATAACAATTGAATGTTATCCCAGGTTGCTAAACACTGTCTAAAGAGGTCTATCTACGCATGTGACACAATGTATGCCCCTGTATGATTTAACCAATCTATTAATGGAAAATAAAGACGGTGGCTATAATATACAATAAAACCCCGACACAAACTAGATATATTTGCTAGAAATATTTGATAGTGGTGCTTTATATTGTGCATGTAATTTGCTGTAATAACTTGGTGAACTAATTTCCTACGTAAGCTGTTTCTTTGAAACATGAAGTTCCAAAAATAATTTATGGTAATTGATTTGCTAAGGACGGGCGAAAGTGTATGCAGCAGTGAACGTAGTATCATGGAAACAAAATTGGCCTATCAGCAGATCATGCTCTGTTTGTCAGAGCTTGTTGGCTCGTCTCGCGTGTCGAGTACATACGATTAGGGACGCTCGAATTAAATCTCGTTAAGAATCCGGATCTCAACGCTGAAAGAGGTTACTGGTTTTCTCAGAAGAATGATGAAATATTGCCTGCCCACGGCAACAAGCACTTCCTACCACATCATAATCGCTCTGACACTAATCATCTCTACAATAAAGAAGGGCATGCTAACTAGTGTAAACATATGTAGGTTTTCTTCAACCATTATTTTCTTAGAGAGACTCAATTATGTCACAAGTGATTATAAAATACACTTCACTATCCATTTTTTAAGTCAATTGGCCATAGTTCTTTTCATCTTTAAACAACCAGTGCAACTTAAAATTCTTGCCCTCTGCAGGATTTCCGAGATTCTTTCTTTATTTATAGGTTCTTATTTCGATATAACCGTCTGTAGCTCGTCATACGCGCAATCTGTAATTCAGCAGTTTCCAAGAGCTTCGCAAGGTATCATGGGTAACTGTGTACAGAAGGCATAACGTTAAATCCGGCTTCAAATGTCCAAATTTTAATAAAATTTAATACTGCTTGTCTTCCCTATTTCTATTTGAATTAAAGTCGAAATGTGTGCCAGTGGAATTGAGATTTGTGTGTGCGTGTGGAAACCTTAAGCTTAGCTTGGAAATTGTAAATGTAGGCCTCATGATTTTCTCCACCCATATGATGGC
>NW_019059627.1:72427-82552 GCF_000696155.1 Zootermopsis nevadensis
CTCCCCCCCCCCCCCCCCCGGTCACCTATTTTTAAGTGGCTCATACCAGTCTATGAGTTTCATGTCTGGTGTAAATTGATTGTTACGAAAAAATTGTATATTTTGAAACTTGTTCTATCATCGTAAAGGAAGACACAGTAGAGACTGAGGAAAAATGGTACTTTAGCATCCTGTTGTGATATTTCAACAACGTAATTTACTAACAGGTTGGCCGCAGTGTTACTGCGGTGACATTTGAAAAATGCTTTCGTTTTATGCCAATCTATATTGTCCGAAAGCTTTATAAAAACCTGATGATTCGATACGTACCGCTGAATATATAGAGAAAATATTCATAACCAACATATTCACCGTTGCTCGAAACCCAGTACAGGATTCGTGTTTGTAGCCTTGTTAACTTTAATCTCATCGCTGTAATAAATTTTGCTTTAGCGCCGTTCTTCGAAACCTACTTAGTTTCCGAACTAATGAAAATATCCTTGTCTGTACTCAAACCCCGGGTAGTTTTTAGGAGTTGTGTTCTTTGTTTTTGTGATTTCCTCTTCGAAGCAGACGACTATGTTCTTTGCGCAATTCTTCTGACGTGCATCCGCCCTCACAGGAACTCGAACTTAGGATAATTTTTTCAGAGATTTAGAGTTCTTATGTTCTCTTCCTGGTGTCAATAAGGAAGAATGAGCATGCGAAGTTTGACCCAAATAGGTATGTACGTTCTCGAACTAGAAGAGAACATGCATGCATGCATACACACATATTCTTTAATTTATGCATACATAAATACATACAATTTCAAGCTTATGTATTTTAGTAACCATCAGTTCCACAACAAAATTTAATAATTTTTATGATTAACGTTGCGCGGTCAAGGTCATTAGCACATACACCACAGAAATATATTTCGGCTGTTAGCTGTTTATAGCTTAGACCTGTAACTTACTTCTGAAAAAGATGTTACATCGATGAAATGTTTGAATACAATTTTGTGTCATTAAATGTAGGTTGTTAAATGGAATTCTTTTGTCAAATGCCTAATACCAAGTATTCTATTGAATCATATTTGAATGTGAAATTAATAGTTTAATATTGATAAGTTAACGATTTAAAACCCAACGGTAACTAGATGCACCATCTTTTCTAGCTGTCGGTAAGTCTGTTAATATCACAGATCATATTTATGGGTTTCGTATTGTTCTCAAAGTAAACAGCGGCTATTTCGTTAAGTAGGATTAAACAGTTGTGTTTTCTTTGATGTAATAACTAAAGTTGTAAGTGGGCCATTGTTTGCCTCCAAGGGGTTAAAATTGACATTCAGATTGCAATCAGAATCATGTAAATTTTTTACATATGACAACGAAAGTTTTCATTTTGTTGCAATGATGTTATTCAGCATTGCTGAACATTTCCGTTTTTCTATTTGCCTGTTCAGAATAGATTAATTGTGGTCAAAGACGTATACACCAACCCCCAGCAAGCCCATGCTACAGGTGTTCTCTGTTATGGTATGTAACAGTACAGAAGCGGCAGGCTTTTGGGTATGGACACGGTAATGAATTTCGTTTTCCATTAAAGACGGAAGATTTTTTTGTTACCAACCGAGCAACTGTTAGCTTCTCGAGAAGGACTTTGATCTACGTACGAGGGTCACGCGTTTTGCCCCAATTTTTTTTAAATCGCCCAAAAATGATCGGAAAAAAATATTTTTTTTGTAAAAATAGTCACATTCTTTACTCACAAGCACTATTTCTGTGCGGTCTCCATCTTTTTCAACAGATTTCCGCTACCTGGTATCTAGGATCCGTAGTTCTTGTTGATAAAAGTCCTCTGGGGTCTGTCGGAGTCACATCTTCACCTCCTCGATAACCTCTTCATCATCCCAGAACTTTCGTCCACGAATGGCATTCTTCATTGGACGAAACAGATGGAAGTATGATGAGGCAAAATCCGGACTGTGTGGTGGATAGAGCAGCACAGTCCAAAGCAGTTTTCTGATGGCTTCTTTTGTTCGTAGTCTTGCGTTATCGTGCAAGAAAAGAACATCTTGCATTTTCGCTCTGGTCAGATTTGCTTCATGCACATCTTTTAACCATTTGACACGGCTGGTAGCCCGATAGGATTTTATTAGTGTGAATATGGGAAAATTCTGGCGCGATCGTGCAGAGACGCTTTTAGGTTTTCGTGTAACATTCTCTTTGTTTTTGTCGTATTGGAACAAAAATTTGAACGTGGCGATATGTTTTAGTAGAACACACTAATGTTAAATGTAATAAAAATTCGTTTATCTGTTTTCGTGTTGCTAAATACGTGTAGACAGACATGCCGAAGCTGAGAAGCAATTTTTTTTTAAACTTTTGTTGTGAACTCTCCTGAAATCGGTCTACTCAACGGCACTCATCAGTTTGAACAATTGCCTTACGAACAATACTTGGCCCTAAAAATGCAATAGTTGCTTTGTCTGTGAGTAGGACACGTCGGCGGTAGTTTGTACATCTGGCAGCTTGAGGTCAGATAAGTAACCATTCCAGCAACGTTGTGTCGTTCTTTGTGAGAGGCGAGATGATTAGCTATCATCGTCATGCCATGTAGGGGCTCAGCATCGTTGCAGAATATATGCCACCATTATCAACACCTGCATACAAGCGATTGTTCCCCATTTATAAAGCTGAGGAAGAGAGTCTAGATTGCCAAACATAGACATGGAGTTATTCAGACATAGAAACAAAGAATCGTGATTGAATATTATTTCTTCACCCCATGAAAAAAGTGTTATGGAACCTCATCCACTTCAAGTGATGGAAAATTACACAGTTAATTAGTTAAATTGGACATGCCATGTGAGAGAAATCGCCCACTGCTCAGTGGTTCATACAGCAGTGCAATGGATACCTCAGATGTGATGAAGCCAACAGAACAGTCTCTAGTCTCCATGACGGCGGTACGGGATACCAGTAGAATCTCATAAATTAACGGCTATTGGAAGCTTCTATTTTCATAAAATGGAGACCGTGAGTTATAACACTTTTGTAGCAAACCTATTTCAGAAATGTCAATGCGACACGATCTTATAACTACAGTATACAGCCATGTATGTGTCATGTCTTCAAATGAGCTACATTTGAACGGTCTCTTCATCTTCAGTTGTTTTAATAACACTCCATGGGCACAGTTCCTCATGATATAGTACTCTCAGCTAGTGAAGAAATTATTATACTTTATGGAATCGAAAGTTTCATTACTGTGTTCACAAGAGCCCTCTACCGGTCCCTATTCTGAGCAGTTATTTTTATAATCCTTTGTTAAATGAACAGGCCTTTAGCCAGTTTTGTGTTTTACCATCACAGATAAAGGACAAGATGATGAGTCCTTAATTCGTCTCGTCTAATTCCATCAATTAAAACTGCAAGTTTCTTAACTGAATTCAGCGTGGCACATAATCTGTCATGTAGGTATAATACAATGCTTATGACGGATGACATTACACGTCTTATTCATCAGGGCACTTACAGCTGCTAAGAAACATTGCTGGATAATTTATAGCTTTCAAACCTTCTGTTAGATTCATGTTAGAACTGCCTGGACGGGGTTCAGCATGTTATAAGCCCTCTTCCTACTCAAGACAGCACACCACATAAAGTCGTGGACATACATCCATGCCTCGAGTGGGATTCAAACCCACGCTCCCAGAGTTTGAGTGTCAATGCCCACGCTGTAGGCCTCGAAGCTGGTTTGATTTGATGACTTGCTGTTGCATTAAAATAACAAGACTAATAGTACAGATGTCCAATTGAAGACGCAACCCTAACTACTAAACATAAATCTCTTCACGTACAAAATGACGAAAGCCAATGACGATGTTGAATTAATGCAGTCGTATTGTTGCGGTTGATGGTCTAATTTAAATCGGTACGGTCATTGTTTCAGCTGTTTTGTCGTTCTGTGAGCTTTGTCACAGACAAACACTTCTCTGTCCCGAAATTTTGTTATCAGGCGTATTGTCTCTCTCTTTTTTCTTAGTCAGGATACATAATGCTTAATGCTTCATGAACAGTAAGAAACGATTTAGGTGCTAAGTAATGTTCTGCTTGTGAACACAATATTTTTGAGGCTGCGTAGCTTTTGCGCAGCGGCCTAGTAACAAGGGTGACCTTGACACGAATATAACGGGGAAGTTTTGGAGAGCCTGTTACAAGGGGTGGACTTTTGTACCGTGTTGTTGATTGGCGTATTAATTGTACTTCTTGTACTAGAATGTATCATGAACGGTGAGTCAATAGAGAAATAGTTATTTCTACTACAACAAATAACAATATATATATATATATATATTGCACCCGTCAGTTGAAAATGTAAGGAATCGAACAGAAAATCAATCAAAGCAGCATTCACAATACAACAAACATAACTTTGACAATTGTAAATAACTAGTTCATTACGTATTTAAGAGGGATACAAATCTGTTTGCTATTTTCACGCCAAATTTAGATCTAATTTCAGATAACAACACATAGAGAATTATTGATTGACTATACGATAAATAATAATGCGAACGGCATGCTAAACTGTTATAAATATTCTAAATATATGTGGCCGCGCGGTCTGAGGCGTAGGCCTTGTGCCGTTTGGTCGCTGGGACCGTGGGTTCGAATCCCACTCAAGCCATGGATGTTTGTCCGCGTTTCTCTGTGTTGTGCTGTCCTGTGTACAGTTAGAGGCCTTGCGACGGGCCGATCCCTCGTCGAAGGAGTCCTATCGAATGTCTATAGATCAAGCCAACGAAAAGTTGGGACCCGCAGTGTTCAGGCACTTGAAGAACGGGTCGATCCCAGTATCCCCAGTATATAATACGTGTAAAAATTGTTGAACAATTATTAGGGCCTATGTATACATCTGTTTTTCCGAGTGATATCAGATCGCATGTTGGATTTAATTAGGCATATGAACTCGAATTTTAATTGCAGTCAGCCACTGTTACGGATGGGATATTGCTTCTGCTACTGAATGAAATTTGTGTTTACACATAGCTATTGCAAAGTCATGAAAATATTAAGAATATTACTGGCCAGATATTTTCGTGAAATGTATTGAGTAAAGGTCCTGATTAATTCCATCATTTAAGTGGAGTTGTATCAAGGCGAACAACGTTGATGCCAAGGTCTCCGTATTTAGGACCGCTCGTTGACTATAGTTTTAATCTTCACCATCAGCTTATCGCGGTCGCCATGGAAATTCCACGTTTATCCGTGCTCAGTCCTGAAAGCATAAACCACAATGTAACGCCATTGTATCGTTTCCCGCGACACGTTCAAACTATAATCATACCTGCTGTTTTATATACGTGGTTGTATGTTATGAACTTAGAGCAGTAGTAAACATTAAAGATACGAATGTTTAGAAATATCAAATAAGTAACTTTATGTAGGTATTATATATATATATATGAATGTTTACTCAGATACTTCGAGTTAATAATTATCATAACATTCGAGTCATTTCGTCTAAATTTCTTAAGACAAGACGTAAACGAAACTCTGCAGTAGTCTTAAACCATAGTTATGATTCTGTTATCGAACGCGTATTGGGATATAAAGTATATTTTTGAATGTCCCTAATTTTCTTTCACGAGGAAGTAACAAGTGAAATATTTGAACTAGCTCAGTGGCAGCCTCATACCATTACTGTCAAACCATTCGCCGAACAGTTGGACATCTTTGTCAGCAAGATGAAACTGTAGCTTTTGACAACTTACAAATAGGTACGATATGTCTGTGTCCCTCTAAATGTTCCTTCCTAATAAAGTTCGAACGTACTAACGGATCTATATGAAAGTTAAGGTGAAAATTATTTCATTAGGGACCATCCTAACGCCACTAAAACACGGCAGTGCGAACTTTTGAGGTGGGGGCGACATATATTGTGTGGTTTTGAATGTATAAGTAGAAGTTAATCTTCGAGAAGCATAAAGCCTTAGTCATAATTTAGTTTTATGCAAAACAAAAGCTTAAAATCTAATTAGCTCTCAGTTTGATTTGCAATAGATAATAATCCATTGGAGAGAGGTGTGTGGAATTTTGTATGGAGACAGGATCTAGGACAGAGACAAACTACAAATTTGTACGAAACATTTTAATGTATTAAGAAAAACATTTTTAACTATTATTCTGTCATTTGTGGTATTCGTACTACATACGCTAAAGCATTTGAAGGAACGCAGTCATCGCAAGTTCTTTTCACAACTTCTGCTCTACCTGATTATTTGCATTGTGTGAATTTTCACATATATTTTCACTTCCTGCTTAAGCTAAACATTATAAACAGATCGGTGGAATTTACATGAGTATGTATTGCATATCGCCGAATTAATTTTCTTTCCATATATATTGTATCTTACGTGGTTCACTTGTCACTCGTATGAAATTCCACATAGACCAAGAAATGTGAGGAAGGTGATATTCAAAATTTGTGATACTAAGGAAATGCCAAAAGCGAGGAGCGACAGAATCAAAATATTTTAACACGTACATGACTTCTTTCTGTTCGTCCTCTACATCAGGTTGAATGCATGGCACAAATATTTTAATTCTTTCCAACGTGTTTTCTGCCTAGTAAAGATTCTTATGAAGTCGATTAATGGCCGACATTCAGACAGCTGCAAACCAGAAATGCGTATTAAAAGTGTAACAGTCAGATAAAATACAGTCAGACACAAGGGCGTGAGAACCTGTTTCGTTTATCGATATTCAGGACCTTGGGGAATTCAGTGGGGCATTAGCATCTTCTGGGTGTAGCCTTGTAAATAATCAGCATGGCAGAGGTCAGAACAAATTGTTCTGGCGAAGTGCTTCGACAGTCCTGATTAATATTCATCAAGTCCGTGGCGTAAATCGAACAAGTCATTCTGATCGAATTTTTCGTGACTTTCCTTAGTATACCTAGGAGGTAATACGAGGAGGATAGTGCTGTCAGTATAATCACCACTTAGGGGCCATTCTTAAGAAGCTGATATTCGCTAAGCTGATCAAAATTCCCTGCCCGTGTTCATAAGAGCCCGTGATCGGATTGTATTTCCCTAAGATCTAAGATCAACGTCTAGGTCTCCGGCTGGTCTCAACTTCATAAAGAATTCAATTCTAAAGGGTTTTGACGACGGTAGTTTACATTTAAAATTATTCTTTGTCAGGACTTTTTCCATCGTCTGTTCTTTAAAATCACGATGTTTCGGAAGCTGGTTCTGTCTCCGTCTTCAGGTGACAGGTACCTACTCTGTTGGGTCCCTTAAATAGAGCTCAGCCTCCGTGATTTTAAAGAACAGACGATGGAAAAATTCCTGACATAGAATAATTTTAAATGTTCATGAAGAATGTCAAATCAAGAACTAGAAGGTTGTTTTGAAATTATTAACACCCGGAGAGATGCACGCGAATCGGATCATCCGGAATTTACCGTTATATCGACAGATTACTCAAGCAAAATCAATTACATATACTTCACTAATGTATAATTTTGTTATAGAAAATTATTGAATAATATTTGAACCTTTTTTCAATATTAGGTTAGCGGCATTTTTTATAACTTAGAATGAAGTCTATAAGAAAGTGTAAATTTTGCTTTAGGCCCGGAAGATTTTAAGAACCCCCGTCTTAGAAAATGACGGTTAGTGATGAACAGTTTGATGAGTACTATTTGTGTGACCCTGTCTGTAAACCCGCTTTTAGAAAACAATACAACGTTTGTACTAATATAATTACGTTGCAGATAATTTACACGTGGATTTGATTAATGTGAGTGGAGTTCTACAGCTGTATCTGAGTTTTCATTACAATTGTATATTCGAAATGTTTGAAAGTTTCAGGATGATCTAACAAATAACATCAGTTTCCTAATAAATGCAGACTGCCTCAAACCCCTTCTTATTTGAGGTGCGGGCGACTGGATGAAGTGCCGGTGTGTTTGTGTGTGTGTGTGTGTGTGTTGATCCACTCGAAAAAGAGACCGTCAACCTCAGAATTATTTATTGTGAAACAGATAGTAGCGAACCGAAAGGATTTGCTGCATGCATTTTCTGCCGGAACAAAGACAAGATAATTTATAGTCCAATTATATTAATTTCCTTACCCGAGCACCATTTCTTGCAGGCAAACATTTTGGAATCCTAGGAATCTAGCTACTGAATGATTCAAAATCTTTTGTGACATAGATTTAGGAGAGTCCTATTGGCTTTTAACTGGCGTAATTTATCTTCTGGTTCTTTTTTATTAAAAGTATTCAAATAAAATGCGTTTTGGAATGTTACTTTTTAAGGGTTTGCAGAGAGATTACTCTAGGACCGCTGTAGTTTCAAAAAGTTAAGACTTCGGAACTTGGTTGTTTTCGTGGTCATTAGGTATTGCTAGTGACACGCATATGGCAAGAAGGGCCCCTAAAATTTTCTGTTAGGCTTAACGGTGACTGAAACAAGTCTCCCAACATTCTGATTTTAATGGATAACGTTTGGAATTTATACTTTTCTGGCATCTTAATCAAAATAATGAATGTGGTTACAATCAACTATTGGGACTTGTCTTTGTTGGGTTATGCTTCTAACGTCGTCGTCGAAGGCACGAGATGCCAAGTTTGGGTTAGTGACGACGATAACGGAGTTTGATCGTGCGGCCTGTGATACAAATTTTAATTGTCCCCAGACTTTTCACAAAGCTGCGTGAATTACAATAAAACAGACCGAATGAAAAGAGGGAACTAGTATACAGCTAATAATTAGTTTGAACTGATTTAATTAAAACACACTGTAAACAATTTGTCATGCTTCACTTCTGTATGTCATTAACTGAGCATAAGATGAAAATGTTTTGCTTGTCTTCATTAAATATAAGAAGTAAATATGTAAAGCATAAATATATTAATCTTGCTACTCTAACATATGTACATTCATGGACGTAATGTACTGTGTATGTGCGCATGTATATAATACAATGCTCAAAGCTAAGCAAGATTAACAAATTTAAATTCTTTTTATTTTCAGCCTCTGACATGATCAAGCTAGATCCGCTGTAACCATTTTTTTTTGAATAATTATTGTAGACCCGAAGTTTGAAAATTTCAAGTTACCGGATATTGGGTTCTTCATTTTATTTATTTTAATTTTATGAAACTTGTTTTTATGTTGGCCTATGTTGATATTATTTCTTGCCCTTAGATACTGCAGTATTTTCATAAATCCAGATTTATCAGATGATTTCAGTAAATGTGAGCAGAACTTGTGATGTCAACCACCAAGATGTCACGAAAGTTTGTGGAACCGACAAAAGGCAATTTGGTTTCTAAATTTGAAAGGCTTTATCCATAATATTTTTATATGCTCTTTGCGTTCCTGGGTACAACAGGTGAAGGGAAGAAATGACGCAGAAAACCCGGGGCTGAGTAGCGGAGTTTTTGTAATCTTCTTTCTCTCTCTTGATGTGAAGGAAAGTATAAGGTTGTCAAGTTGTGACACGGCCAGAAGAGAAGTAAATTAATGAAAATGTCCGCGGCAAACCTGCACACGTTTTGTGAATCGTGGAACCTGTTTCTGAATATCCACCGGATAACAGCTCTTCGTTTCAGACATGGAGCTATAAAACATACAAAGGTATCAGACATGTCTGTAAATTAAATTCCGCTAGTGCAGTTCGTTCCAGGTAGCTACCAGCCTCCAGATACGCCTGCTCCGCATTTTAAACCAGATTTCATTGAATTTCGTAGTACTTATGAGGGCTGTTATTGTGTGTTCTAGCTCGATGCTAAGAAGAGCCCATTGGCCCTCCTGGCTCAAACATGCAGTCAGATCGGAGCCGATTCTCCCAGTTCGAAGCCACTGATCCCGCCGCTGGAGAAGACTACGAAGAGCAGCAAGGCAGACACCCCGCGAGAGAAGGCCTCACCGGCTTCATCAATCGGCAGCAATTCTATATGCGACGTTGCTGTCAAGTCCAGTTTCAAGCCCTATGAGTCGTGTACAAGGGACAAGGCAGGTTCGCCTGAGGAGAGGGGAGGGTCGTCGTCTTCAGGAAGCCGGGTTCGTACCCCGGTGTCGTCCAACAAAAGTACTAACAATACGCCAGGCTCCAATAGCGGCAGGTGTAGCAGCAATCATAG
>NW_019059627.1:97695-138341 GCF_000696155.1 Zootermopsis nevadensis
AGATCGGTTCTCGGACCCACTCAGCTTCCTATTCAATTATTAATATTATTATAAGCAAATGCTGAAATGTAATCACTTAAGTACATCTATTGGAAGAGTGAAAATTATAATTACAGAAATCTTGATCATGTTGTATAAGTCAACAAGTCTCTAGACCTTAAGAGATTTCTCGTTTGTTTTCCCCTGTCGACATTCTCAAGCGATCAATAAACGATAATCTGAAAAAAACTATTAATATATAAGCCTTCAATAAGTAAAATATTATAATTATGAAGGTACAATACAAATATTTTGATAATCACTTTATTGATTACTTCAATAAATGCCACGTGTAGATTGTGACTTTCACTCATGATGTACGATATTGCAATGTAATATTGCAAGTAAGTCTAACTAATGTATTTTACATAAAGATACTTTATTTGGCCATGTTTGTTTGCGAATAAGCATGGTTTCCTCTTTCATTACCCATAATACAAAGAGTTTCGTGGAGTGGCGGAGACACACAGCTTCGGTCAGTCCGTAAGCACAGAATCTAACTTGTAACAGAGTAAAACACAGTAAAATCAGTGAGCGGGTAATAGAATGAAGCAACATGCATTACTCATGGACACTCTCAAAAAATGAAATAAAAATTGTTGACTGTATTCTGTTCAGGAGCTGGTTGACTTACCTTGCTCGGACTACATCCTGTTATAAGAACACATAATAATGTTTCTGTCGGAACTGTCTGTCTTACATTAGCCAGAGTGACGATGATCGAAGCGATACTAATACAACCGAATGACAAGTGATGAATGTTCTACTTGTGAAGCGGTTCTTCATACCGAGACGTCGTCTTTAGAATTAGGTCGATACGGATTGATCGCTATCTGCATATAAATTGCGACAAGAACAGAGGACTGACTGTTTTTCTGTGTACGACGAATGACTAATAGCTATCTATATAACAGGTGTGTTATTTCAACTTTGAGGTTACATTGAACGGTAGAATGTCTTTCTAAAGCTTATTATTAATCATACAACTTACTGCTGGGGCACCTATTGTTTGTTCGTCATCCAATATTTAAATCAAAGCCACAATGCAAACAGTATTCACCTACTGGGTCCACTTCTGCGCAACTGTTTGTCCGCTACAGAGCGATTAATCGAATGTGCTGAAAACTGTCATAGACGGTGTAGAAAAGTGATTAATTTGACACTGAAAGAATATTTTAACATATCATTACTGTGGTTGATTCGCAAAATACCAATCTGCGTGGTTACAAGCTGTAATATCAACTTGTAATGCCTGAAGTAGACACATTATTATTTAATTGCTTATGATTTATTTTCGGCCAAAATAAGAGAAGGTGAGATTTCAGGGTTCTCACGGCAGCGAGTATGAAGACGACTGTCTTCCGGTATATTATGCCGTATAGTCTCCTAGACTTTTACCACCCACCCTGATGATCGAGGCAGTAAACACCTCTGAAATGTCAATGAACTTCTGTTAGACTACACGGCGCAAAATCCCAGAAGACAGACGTCTTAGAAATATAAAACTTTTGGCCTGGTTAATCAGCCTGTTCTAGCTTACTTGTGGAATTCTCTCCACAGCAACACCACTTTTCAGTACCTGGATTGCCTCAGTTTTGTAAAGAGATTGACCTTATCCTAAACGACAGCTATTTTCCTATGAATGGAGTTATTTTGCCTGGTTGCTTTTTATCGTAGGGATAGAAGCTAGAGAAACTGGAAGATTTTTAAAAATTTATTGTAGCAGAATTTTAGGCCGAGATGTGAACACAATGGGCATTTTGATAGCATAAGAGACGAAAATTTTTTCACCAGATGAGAGACTACCAGTTTCTCAAGGAGGAGTCTGCTCCATGGAGTGAGTACGTATTCTACGACGGCTTTTGGGTGTGTGTGGCATCACACCCAAGGGCTACCAAAGGCCATCCACAGCCGTGACCCCGCGCTGCAGTTAGTCTGGGTGAAGAATGCGTAGTGTCCTCTTTGTCGCTATTTCTTGTGTTAATGCATGATTTATCCCGTGTTCGTCGGTTATGTCTTTCGTATATTTGCAGCGTGCCGAGATGGTTAACCAAAGAACGCTGCAACTTGGGGATGGGGTGTAGGAGAGGGTCTAGTGCAGTCTCCAAATATGATCTTATTGTAAGCCCAAAAGCTACCCAGGCGACGAGGAAATTCGCCGCCCCCTTAGTTAATGGCAATTCGAGTTTCTGAAAACTTCGTTCACAATTACTTGATATTTAAGAAACTGCAAATGCTGCACTACCCGATCACTGAAATCACAAACTCGTAAATGGAATTACATGTATAGGCCTACATGCTGCATGAAGTTTGTTAATATTTTGCTGTGAAGTATTTTGAAGTCTTGTAGGCAAACACTGTTGTTAGGATTAAGGCTCTTAAGACTACTGATTTTTTTAAAGAAATAATTGATTTTCGGAAAATAGATATTTTTAAATCGAATTCAATAATCTTGTGCAAATAAATATGTAATATATAATCTACTACGTACATAAAACAATATTTTATATTTCGGTTATCCAATACCATTGGAACAATTTTATTAATACTGTGAGCCATATGCCAACAAAAAATGCAAAGACGTATATTTTATTGATTTATGTAGCGAATATAGTTAAATGTAACCAGTCCTCGGCAAAGCTTCAGTTGTTTTAGAAAATTATGAAACATGAAAAAATAGGCATAAATCTTTTTCAATTTAGTTTATGTGTGCGTACTGGGGTTATAAGCCTTGGAAGAAAACATCAACTGAATATACAAATTATTAATAAGACTTTCTGCACTGTAGTTAGTCATTAAGCAATACAAATTAGATTACTAAACACATTCTCCTTCCATTTTGAGCCCACAGACTTTTTATAGACGGCACAGACAATGTAAGCTTGAAAATTACTCCAGCCATTAAACTACGTATTTAAAATATGTTGGCTACTTAGTTGAGCTAAAGCTAGAATTATTGTTATGGGTTTGGCTTTTAGTGTCTAGAGCCACGAGGAACTGGTTTAAAATTTAACGTCGTAAATCATCTTCTTGGTAATGGCGGCAAGTGCTTGGGTTGTTATTGTCGGCGGTTTATATGTGATAAGTAATGAAGATCTCGTAGCTACTAAATAAACATGACGTTTTGATGTATTCCAGGGTTCCTAGGCCTTAATTCCATCACAAATTACAGGGTAGAAGGAGGTCATCTAATGTTAAGCCACATGGAAACAGCTGCATGAGACATGAAATTAGGCAGTTCTAATAACGACCGCAGGCGATTAAATATCATCCTAGCACTTTTTTCATATTTAGTACCGTAAGATTACGTATGCATGTTCTGAAATGGGAATGTCTGTGGTACACTGTGTACTCCCCCATTTAAGTTTCAACTTCATTTCTGACTTATGGCCCATAGGCCTATATTGTAGGCTGTTTGCAGCAACTGCCCTTAGTATAAATAAGGCTTTCATTATTAACAGAAAATAAAGTGTTCAATTTAAAACGCAATCCAACCACTGTGCACAAAAAGATAATATCAAAGGCGGTATTAAATTTTTGCAGCCGTATCCCGTTGCTGCATCTGACATACTACTTGAATTCGGTGCGGCCATAATTTACGTTACTTCGTCGCTTGTTAGAGACTAATCCTTCCAAGCATCCCGAAATTTTGTAACAAGTCAGTTGTCTTATTCGGTACTTCGCAATAACGACATGCATTACTAATTGGTTCGCGAACAGCAGAACTCGATTTTGATAAGTAATGTTCGAAAAGGACACAAGTTCTGCTCCTGAATACTCCATGTATCAGTTGCACAGCTTTTGCGCAACTGGCATGAGCAGCGACCTAGCAACTAGGATGACCTTGCATCTAATGTCACGGGGGAAATTGGAAGAGTCTGTTACAGGGCCTGATTCTAATTTCTTTTTCATGTCATAGTACGTGATTAATGTTGGGTTGTGTTTTGAGTGGTACACCTTGTAAAAGTCATCTTAGATGGAAGACACTCACAGAACAGCACACGAAGTGTTTGTGACTCCAGTGTTCGAAAATTTACCTATATATTACTTACTATTTATTTTCCTTACAATTAGCCCATTTCCTGTTTGTAGCATCGTCATTCACTTATTTCTCCTGTTACTATTGTTATTGTTTTATAATACAGTATAAAGTTTACATCCAATTAGGACAGGTAAGACAATTTTCGGTCTGCCAATAATGCAGCACTTGACATCCCAGGCCGCTTATTTCACTGGGGTTTACTTAACTGTCGCTGACAGTATATCTCTGTCACTAATGTCATTCTGATAAACGTCATTTTATAAACTGTCATTAAATAACAAGTAACAAGCATTCCATAAAACGTGGTTAGAAAAATCCACCACTCAAACAAAATTAATGGATTTATTTTGGAATTAAATTTATAAAATGCGAACTTAAGACAGTTCATATGTGTTCTAACGACTATCACACGCATAAAAAGGTTTACAGAACTAGCAAGAGATCTATAATTCATGTCAGGTGAATAGAAAGTAATATACCGGTATTTTTGTCATAATTAACACGGAACTGAACTGATGGGGAGAAAGCATTATGGGCAGGTCGTATCTGCCTGTCCGTCCGTCCGTGCGTCCGTGTGTTCAGTTGATTTAACTTGAGAACGACTGATGGATTGAGATGAAATTTGGTATGGAGGTTGTGCCATTCGGCACGACCTCAAGAGCGTTGTTTTACTCTAAGTTAAGTTAGGTTCGGTAGGTTAGATTTTATCAAGTTAGGACAGGCTATTTTACTTTAAGTTATGCTACGTTGTGTTGGGCTCGGTTAGGTTTTGTTATTTTGGTTTTGAATAAGAAATGTTAGGTTATTATTTTGTGTCAGGTTCTGTTTAATCAGGTTAGGTTATATCAGAAAATGTTAGGTTTGTCTTTGTTATGTTAGGTTCGGTTAAGTTATGACAGGTTAATTTATTTTAAGCTATGTTTTCTAAGGTTATCTTAGGTTAGGTTCGGTTGTTTAGTTTTGATTAGGGAGTGCTGGGTTGTAATAAATTATGAAATTTGAAGATTGAATATTTGAATTTTGAGTGTGAGATTGTGAATTTTTGATTTTGGGTTCTTTAAGTTTGAAAATGAGCGACAAATATATTTCGCGGTAAAAGATGGATTTAATACGCTTTGTAAGTGCGCGTTGCAAAGAATGGGTGTGGATACTGTGTATTCAGGCAAATATTAAGATTTTCGGGCATGTTATACAGGTAACCAACTTGATATTCATTCACGTTAATTTTTTTGCAGAACATGTAATTTACTATTCAATTTTTCAAAAAATGCTGATTCCTCATATTATCATATCCGTGTGTGTGTGTGTGTTTATATCTTCCCGCCTAACTGTAGAACCAATTTAACCTTTTCAATTAAAGTCGGTCAAAACATGGACACAATTTTACTCTTACAACTCTTTGTAATGTGCCAGTCTTACAGTAATTCTGAGATATCAGCTGAGCAAATCACTCATATCGGATAGAAAAGGGAGAGCTGTCATTTGACATAGGCCCAAGGTCTTGAAAGTAGGTGTTGTTTTATATAATAGAAACACAAGAAACTTCTGTTAATATGCCTTACGTGCTGTAACACATTTGAAACAGAATATGAACAGCACGGAATTTTACATCATTTCTTCATTTGAGGTTGATAATGAACTGTGTAGCAAGAACAGGAAGTAAGTAGGATTTAAAGTTTTCACGGCAGTGAGTCCGAATATGGCTGCCTTCTGTGTTGTTGCGCCATGTTGTCTGGTACAGACTACACGGCGCAACAATCCAGAAGACAGCCATCATAAGACCAGGAAATGATATTTTAGTAGATCAAAACATAACGGTGAATATTAATTTGCATGGTAGGATTCTGTGCATTGAATATTACAAATAATAGGGTGGCGGGAATCAAGTTACCTTACGTTTGAAAGCTGATAGTACACAAATGTAAGCAATAGAAGATCCGCCAATTACAAATTAGCGTCTACAAGCATGCAAACTTTTTAATGCATACTTTTGTCTCTCTTTCTATAAAGATGAAGCCTTTAGATGAGAGGAAACATTGAAAGCTCTTCAAGAAATTTAATTGCATTTAGATTAAACTTGTTAATTTACACATCTTTGAAACCATTACACAAAACTCCAGAATTTATTTAGACCTATTCTATGTATTGATAATACATTAGTATTTTTGATCCTTTAGTGAAATGAAATAAATCTACTTTTCATTTGTTAGTGTGTATATACGTACGATAAACGAAAATAGGAAATATAACATTCGGTTAAAAGCAAAAGCTGTATTGTGCAATTTTCTTACGAAGAGGTGTGTTAAGGAGACACAGAGCTATGCCACTTTATATAATTTCTGCACAACCAGTGTTCAATCCCCTCCAGGGTAAGAGGATTCTTCCTCTAGTCTCTGCATCCAGACCGTTCTGGTGTCCACCCAGTCTCCTGTCCAATGGTTACCGGGGTCCTTTCCCGGGGGTTAAGCACGATAGGGCATATGGTTGTTTCATAAATGGTTGTTGGGCTAAGTTCTTCCATAGGCTTGTGTAGCATGAATTAATATACGTTCCAAAACTTGTAGAAAAAGAGATTCAGATTGCTATAAATGCTATGTGATGTTAAACGTGAGTAAACAACTATTAAATTGTAAGAATGTTTTAATTTATTAAAGACAGTAATTAATCAATAAATGCATCAAATATGTAAAATCAAATAAATCACACAAAAATATAAATAAAATTTCGCTATTGTGATTGTTTCTTAACTTTAAAGAGAAATTTATCCAACTTCAGTTGTACAGCAGCCTTCTCTGCTCTCTGATAAGGACGAGGTTTCATCGTAAGTTGATTAAATTAATTCATCAACTTATTTCTAAATTAAGTTGCCTCCCTAGGTCAACAATTGTTTTTGTGATCTGTTCATTAGCCTCATCAACGTTTGAAAGTGTCCTACAAATTGTGGACAAAGATTCTTCCTTGATTGTGGATGGCTTAATTTCATGCCATGAATCTCATATGTTATTGACTAAATTCCATCCAGATTCCTTGAAGGTTTTTACCGGCTTTATTGCCCGTTGCAGGAATTACCTGGGCGAATGTGCGACGCGCGTATTACAAACGGCGCAACGAAACAAATTGGCGAGCTCGCTTCTTCGCCCGGGCCGTATTAGTAGGGTACTCTTGTATTGCCTGTGCGCGGACTTCTCGGTTGTGGAATTCTTTTTTATGGCGGCTTATAGACTTGTATGTAGTTATCAACATTTCGGATCAACTTTAGAATCGATACGTTCATTTGATAGTTGGTAACCATCTACACGGCTCCATAACCCAAAATACCAAAATTCGTAGTTTGATCTCTGTTAATGGCAGCAATTACGGTCATATTAGGAGCAATATCACACGTTTATAGTTTTATATCATGTGGGAAAGAAATGTCTTTCGATTTAGACAAGGCGTTCCTCGGATTCTTCATTATAACGCTGATCCAACTACATTTCAATGTAGCATAAGGTAAACAGTTGTAGATGTCTATGGAAGTAAATTCTTTCAATAATTCAGAGGCTTCATATACAGCGTTGGGGTTAAAATACGTATTCTGTCTGATCTACAAGGATTTTGTTTTTAAATTCCTTTATTATGCTACGTTGTAAAAGTCACCCAGAAGATTCCCTTCTGCCCTGTTTGCAACAGATTTAAATTAACGACCAAATGCAGCAGCACGCGACACGTGTAAGATTCTGTATTTCTCACATAATAGCACCAGTGTCGTAATTAATGACACCAGAAATATACGTCCTCGACATTGCTGACGCTTTAAGCGATATTACACAATATTTCTGAAAATTCAAGAGTTTATAATTTCGGGACATTAGAGCTAATTAACAAATTAGAGCTTATTTGGGATGTAACATTCTTTGAATTTTTGGTGTATTGAAATCAAGAGTAACATTTAAACTATTTACACCCAAAATTGAAATTCGTAGCGACAGAGAAATTTGAATTGTGAGTATCAAGGCCTGTGGTTTTCAATTAATAAGGTGTGGTTTTGAATTAACAAGGTAATTTGAAAATATACGGTTGTGTTTTTATTTAAGAAACTTTATTGACACGCATGGTAAACGTCCATTAAATTTATATTATAACCTATGACAAGGAGTAATTTTAGATGCCTAATGTCATACTTGTAAGAAGATAATAAATACTGAGTAAATTTGAGAGTTTAATTCAAGATTTTTGTTTCTGGAAACGTCAAACTATTAAACACAAAAAGTACTGGCGTGTCTTATGAATACTACATAAAACCAAGATGTAAGATTTCATGCGTAGGTACGATTTGTTTAATTTGGAACTAGCCTTGTGGAGAAAATTCGAGAAACGTAACAGGGATATTCAGATGATGTCTGTCCGTGGCGTAAAAGCCCTCTGAGAGCCAAAGCCGACTAGCTTGACTGCTGATCTCACGTTCACATGCCTAAGCAGAGGTGAACGATAATCCAACCAGATATGGGTGACGTGTGGTCAGCACGACGAACCCCCAGCCATGACCGGATTACGCTACTCATTGTAGCTCCCCAATTTCCTCACGATGCTGAGTTGACACCGGTCCATACACTGGTCGAAAGCTCATGAGAAAATTTCTTCTCCCCCGAGACTCGAACCAGCGCGCATTCCGTATCGCCGGTCCGAAGCATGATGCCTCAGATCCCGCGGAAAGTCGCATTAAATTTCAAATTAGGTTCACGTATAGCACATAATAAGTTATATTGCCGAAATGACCTGAGTTTATTAACCGGTTCCTTCATTTAAGGTTTTCTGTAATGAAATCTGAGGTAACAAACACAATACACCGTCATGCAGTCATACATGCAAGTTTGTATGTTTCTAAAAACACTATTTTTGTTCCGTATTTGGAATTATTATAATGCTTTACATTCTAACCTCAAAAACCCTACATCATGAGCTTTATCCATAAAAGTACAGAAACAGATTCTGGTACAAAATGTAATAAATAGCAATTATGAAAGTGCGGCCTTATTTACTTTACGACAGTCAAGTTTTACCGGTAGATATTATGGATGTGTCTCGAAGGTGAAATGTTAATTTGCCTTCGTACGTCAGAACAGAAATTACGTCCATCGCGTGTGCATTAGATACTTATTTCTTTAATTATTTAATTTACTTTCTTTAATTTAGTGACACATTTCTGTGCATGATTATTTTCTCGAGTACAGATTCTGACGATGTATATAATCTAAAAGATCTCACAGAATAGTTGCTCTGTTCACTACACCTGAAGACGAGAGAAGTTCCAATTCTCGAAACGTTATATGTTTTATAACATCAGACGATAGACAAGTTCCAAAAACCCAACAAACCAGATTGTAGGCTACTACACCATCATCAGAACCCATTAGAACCACCATATTACTGATTTACATTCTAAAAATGAATGCTTAAAGTGACGCTAGTGGCTCTCATGTCAGAATTCGGCGCGATCTCTACGTTGGTGTTAAACTGAGTGACAGGTGCATTTTATATCTATTGTACATACATTTGTGAATACGATAATGGAGCTTTCGGTTTATGCCACAGGAATCTTTCACTAGGCGAGCGATTACTAGTTTCTCAGCAAGGAGTGTGCGTTATGGAGTGAATTGTTTACTTCAGATATCTCAAACAACCGATTTTTAGGTACATCAAACGTATTCTGCAACCAATGTTACACTTGATGCTGGAATTTCCGTACTTGAACAGCCCCTCTTCGAAGATCTTGCTTTTATACCAGGCAGAGGAAGACTAATGGCGTGGCACGGTCAACTGAGGAAACAGGTCATCTGTTTCTCCTCAGAGAGAAGAGATGTTGGCATGTCGTGACCTCCGTGCCCCTTCACCTCGGCTTCATTACACACATGTGAGAACGTCTTACCTGGACACCGACCATAAATACACCGCCAGGAGAAACAGACTCTTCATTTCTAAAAATGTTTATAAATGTTTTGTCTGTCATGATGTTCATTTAAAAACATTTGTTTAGTGCGTCGTCTTGTATAATAGTTCTATGTATTCACGAAAGTATGCGCACTATAATGTTAGATTTACCCAGCCATAATATAAACGGAAACAACTGACAAGTCTGTACACCATTATGTTTACTCCAGGCATAATAACTTGTTTTACAAATTATATACAAAAAATTCGGAATAAAAAAGTCTTGTCTGTTTTCCCGCCTGCTTATTTTGTCTAAAACAGAGATCAGTAACGCGCGGCCCGCGAAGTATTTGGGTGATAAGCTAAAATTCGGTCCGTGTGCCTAACATTTGAAGTTTGTTTTGTTTTTTCTTTCATAAAAATGTGATTATTAACAGTTTATACCAAAATGAAACTGAAATTATTTTAAATGAATTTGTAAATTTTATGTATTTTTGATAAATGTACCTATACACAAATGATGTAGTTTTCTTATCTTATAGTCAGTGGCCCGAGTTATAAAGTCAGAAGTCGAATGCTGCCCGCCAGTGCCAAAAATCTACTGACCCCTAGTCTAAGAAATTAAGGAACAGATTTTATGTATTGTTAGTGTTTGAGCCTACACAAAAATGTGTTAAGCGAGTTTATTTTGTGTTCTGATCGAACAAATATTATAATAAGATATAAACATAAAAGGAGATTTTTTAGATATACATAGTAGAAGAGATCTACAACGAATGGTGTTTATTTCTTGTTTGTGCTGCTGAAGAAATTATGTAACCACGTGTTTAGTTAAGTTTAGTAATTTAAGCAAATTTTATAGAAAAGTTCGTGAAAGTCATTGTGATTTAATACATAAAGAGTACAACAGATTAAAATATTACGTCCTAGCCTCTGAATGACGATTACACGTTGCAATAAAAAAAGATTGTTAATATGAATTGAGCCTAGTTTATAGAGACAAATATTGTATACAGCATGAAATCAGAGAGATATAAGAATATAATACACTGATAAGGAATAAATTAACATAAAGTAAATGAAGATTTTAAGGCCATCTCGAAAGCAACTGGAAAACGTGTGCACTTCAGTTTGGATTACAATTTTTTCTCTTTCTTTTAAATGCAGATCAGTCTTTTTTCTTACCAATTGCATAAATTAACATCTTGCAGTTAAAAAAGAACATTGCAGGCTTAAAATTTCTTACTTTAAATTAGTACAAAATTAAATATTTTGCAGTTTCTTTCATTTGTTATAAAACTTCTGAAAGTTGTCACTATATCACGAGGTTAAATGAAATTCAGCTGACGGTGCTGGAACACGTATGTATTTTGAAAACTCTATGTATTGTGATTTTGAAAATAACATAACGAGATAAATTTCATACAAAAGCCTATAATAATTTGAACAGTTTATGCATAATCTTTATAGACTAAATCCCATTGCATTTCAAATTCAACTTACCATTCTCTGTGCTGCCATTGTTTTTATGCAACTGCCAAACAGATCTAGCAATTGACCTGGTCCTGCCTCTCTCTCTCTCTCTCTCTCTCTACATTTAAGCATCAAATTCTTTGATATGACAGTGATGAAGACGACGTTCACTACGTATTTAATTGAATTCCGATGATGTTATTTGAATTCCATTGGTGCTGTTTTACTGGATTTTCCATGGTATTCCTTTGTTTCGTGTTACAGAACCGCTCGTGCTTCTAAGCCACGAGTATGTCACAATTAAATGTTAAAATTCCTAACTAGCAGTAAGAATTAATTTTATTCGACTGTAGTCTACTGATGGCATTCAAAAACAAGACTTACAGATACTCTAAGCCGTTCCACTTACTTATTGCTGAAAATGAATGTTATACAGGGGTAAACAAAAAGCACCTGTCCTTCACTGAATTTAATTCCCTATTAAGGAAGGCTTTACTAATCACTTCACGCAATAGACGGTGATATAAATTGAAGAGGATGATGGGAGATAAGTTATAGAAAATTCTCAAAATATGCCTACACTACTAATTCTGAATAAAGTAACAACTGGAAGATGGCTGTCTTCTAGGATGTTGGACCGTGAAGTCTGGTCGATACAGATCGACCTCTCAGAAGGTATTACTGTTTGCATACACCCATTGCCATGGGAAACTTAAATTTCAGCAAATAACTACTCCCTTACACCAGACAAACCAGCTACGTTGAGGTATTTGGTATTTGTGCAGATTTCCATGATATATTCAATACAGTCAGTCAAATGTTACTATAATCGATAGCACCATTTCGTTTGTAACTTTGGATTAGTTTATCTGTACAAGTTACAGGCGAGGAAAAGGTAGGCTAAGCACAGCGTAATAATTATGGAGTGTTTGCTGTTATCGCCTCTAGATTTCCATTCGCTCGAATAATCCTGTTATATAACAAAACATCGTAAATATTGTGAAACGTTTGTTCCGTCAAGACATGGCGTATAACCTTGCAGAATGTTATCAATGAATGTCCGAGTTGTTTGGTCAGTGACTTGCATCGGCGGTGTGTTTAGGCGACTGTCATGAGAGAGGATTCCCCTACGTCAGGCCCGCCCAAACCTGTAGCTCGTGGGTAACATGTTGCCCGAGGAGACGTTTGAAATAAAAAAGTATTTTGTTATCTCCTTCCCTGGCAACGGCGTGGTAAACCGCCAAGCAATTCCACCCGTTTCCTGGCAAACTATGAAAGAAAATTTACCACCAATTCCATATTCCTTGTTGTTAGCGATTGCTCTTTGCCGGGATTGAAATAACTTTGTCGATGATTGCCGACGTGTATTGTCACGGGCATGTTTTCTAGTTAACGACTTGCAGATGTGAAGGCACCAGCAGCGGCTTCTTGCTGATATTTTCATAAGTTAGAATCAATGAAATAATATTTTAAAAATGTTATGAGCTTTTTATTTTTGGAGACATACATTACATTACTTAGTCATTTTGTAAAAATGTGCTACAAATAAACACAACCTGGCCTAGGTTGTGAATTTCATTTTTTACAAATTCTTCATATTTTGTGTACTGAACTTCATGCTGCCCGCATACAGACCAAATTTTGCTGAAGTTGCCCGCACAACAAAAAAGGTTGTGCAGGCCTGCCCTACGTTGTTACACGGTCGGAGATTCCAGGTCACTCTCACCTGCGGAAACTAATATAGGTTTTCATGCAAAGTGTCCGCTGTTATTGTCAGATTTGAAAGAAAATTGTAGTGTCCCGGAAAATTCGAGTAAATCTCTCCAGTATACAATCCAATAAAAATCGTCGGTTTTATGGTTGTTGCAGGGGACAGCAGGAAAGAAATGGCGAAGCTAACAGACGCATTTCGAAATTACGAACTCATCTTAGTGTCAGATTTGTACCCGGAATAGCTCAGGCGATAAGGCATTTCTTTCTATACCGATTTCCTACTCATATTTATTATCACGCAGTTGTTCTGCTTGCTCAGAAACGCGTGTCTCATACCGAATAGAAACTTAAATTATGACGAAAAGAGACCCAGAGTCTCCACTCACTGCGAATCTCCGAATACTTTGGTCACACATGTTCTGTGACTACACTAAACTGGTTAAATTTCTCATTGTATTTATTTGTTACATAATTAATGTCTGATGGTAACAAAGTGTTCACTGAAGACAAAGACATTTTCGCCTTTATGGAGTGAGACAGGTGTGATGAAGCAGCTTTAATCACGTTATATCAGCTCTTTAAAGTTGAAAGTCAACATTCTTGAGGCAGAAAAAAGAATTAGCTTTCATCCTCTTATCAGCTTCTCTTTGAACATTTTTCCGCTTGATAAATATTGCTTATTACGTAAGTAGTATATATATATAAACATGTTGCGAGGGTATTGTTGATACGTTAACCTGTTAATCTACAAGAATTATTAGCTTTGGAGTGATAAGGTTTAAACGATCATGTATGTTTTTATAATAACTGTGTTGGCTGTAAACAAATGGAGGTATTGAAATTACGGGTTATCGTCAAGGTCGAAATGCGGCAAAGAGACTTATGACTTCCGCGTTTCCTAAACCACGAGGAGTAGTAGGTCTCCCTCCACCATTTTCGCTGCTTCACACTATGATTACATATTATTATTATTATTCATTTGCGTATATAATGTGGAATGTGTACACATCTAGCAACTCTGCAGTTGCATATTAGTGTAAAACGTTGTCTATAGCACAAAGAGACGAACACAGATTGTGGATATTTGAGAATAGTTTGCTAAGGAGAAAATATGGGCCTGAAAACAGGATGAAGCGAAAGGAGGCTGGACATAGTTGTTCCTATAAAAGTTTAATAATTTGTATTACCAAATATTGCTAGAATCATCAACTCAAGGAAGATGATTTTGGCGAGCCATTAAGACGAATTGGGGGGGGGGGGGGGGGGGGGCTGATGATGGAGGTAGCAAGAATCTGAAACGTCGGTGAACTTTTACTGGACCACACGGCGCAACATCTCAGAAGACAATACATCTTTTAAATTCTTATATTCCAATTTTTACGTTTTAGGACGGAAAAACGAGGTTCTAAACTTAATTATCTATTTCGTGATGTTAATTTAAATATGTTGGTATATTTCTCGAATGCTTTGTCACGGTTTCGAAGGATTTATCATCCATATTTTGTGTTATGATTTTTCTGCATTCTGATGACACGGCAAGAAAATGTATTCTCATCTCCTACTAAAATTCTGCATGCGTTTTTCATCTCTCCCATGCATGCTGTGTGATCCTCTCATCTGATTCTCCTTGTTTAGATAGATTGCTGTAATAATAGTTGTCGAAGACTTAGCGTAATCATCATTTAAAACGATATGTATGACTAGAACATCCAATCCAAAGATTCCTTTCCTTAAATAAATTTAGCTTCATAAGGTAATATTGCGTTTCATGCGGTAAAATATTGTGATATCAATTAAAAACCAACATCTACTAAAATATCATAATTAAGCTGTTAAGAAATCGGTATTTTTGTAGGTGTTCACACTGAAGTGGTATTCATATTTGAGATACTATGAATGTGGGCCTAGCGGAAGCTTCAATGACACATACTTGTCAGCTGGAGGACTGGTAGCTGTAATGCTGACATACAAGACAGGATACGGGATTTGATTAACAGTTTGCACACAAATCACGTATCCAAAGACGACCACATACACGGGTCTCTTTCACTCGCCCCGATGTAGATGTGTTTGTATGTTTATGACAAGGCTGGTTATAAATTTTGGAGGCTGGATCCTTTGAGCTCGAACATAGAACGACGTCAGTCGACAATCAACATTCAGGCTAGCTAACGAATGGTGACAACTAGGAGACAAAGGCTGCCGCTAGTTCAGCCGATAATAAACGCAGCCTCCCAGTTTTTACGAGTCGTTTCCTTTCCTTTAAATATTACCGAAATCTGGGATGGTAAAGCCAGCTTCGTGGAATTTATTAATAGTCTGTTCCTCAACGCTTTCTCTTGTTGTGACGTTGTGAAATCTGCTGGTTTTCGTGATGAACATGGTGCAGTACAAGGTCCAATAAATCAGGTTTGTGACAAGCCTAAAAGGTTACTAATGATTTTCATTGGAGTTCCACTTGGGCAGCTTAACTGCAGATATGACCACAGTCGCAATTCGAATGTCATAAACTTTACAGTAACTAGAAAATTAGTTTGAGGCAAAAGAAGTGACGGACTGAGAGAAGAGAAGAACAAATAAGGAAAGATATGAACCGTAAGTACATTGATACACAGGTTATTGAAAGATTATGATTCAATTACAGGTGGTATTCATAGCGAAGGTTATTTGGAAAAATGAGTAGATAAGGATTTCGAAATAGGCGGTGCTTGTTTGATGATATTATGCATTCGCCAGAAATAACAGAGGAAAACCACGAAGATAAAGGATAACAACGCTGAAATACAAACCAGGTACCTCTCGTATAAAAATGTGAACTCTTACTGGAATATAATCTGCTGGGTAGGAATGAAAGACAATAAAAGCTAATTCCACAATTATGAACATAATTTTCAGGAACATCTGCTTGTCTAATTGTTTTAGTTTCATACTAGCCGCCGTGATAATCTGAAATATCACCTTCAAATTTCATATTGCTGATCTGTATGTAGTAATTAGTTTAACATTGTATTAGCGATTGGTGGAGTGAAATTACAGAGCGTAGCCTTGCACATTTATAGCAAAGGATATCATAAATCCAATTTAGGTTATGTTTAAACAATTATTTTGTAAAGTGGACTGAAGTGTTCAAATGACTAGAGTTGGATTTTGTACATTGATTTACACCCGATTAATATTATCTTGCATTATCTACATTCCTTGGACTTCCGTTCAAATTCCGCCACCTGCCTGCCGATACCCGTGACATGGCATGACTGTTCCAATCATCCACGAGACGAACAGTATAATCATTGTGCCATGAGCCCTTGCAGATTCTGTTTTCTTCAGTCCCTCCTGTTGAATTGCATGGACAGAATATTAAAATAGGCTTCAACTATGCTATTCCGAATTCCTAAACATTCATCGGCCATGACCATCTGTCATTTGAAGTTATATAACGTCGATAAGTAACTTAAATCAATAAAAGTATGTTTAAACTACTGATTAGTTTTCGGGGTGTTAATGGATTAAATTGAGAGGCCATTTAACTGAGATTTCTGTACTTTTATCCCGTATGCTGAGTTCCTATCTCCTATTCGCTGACCATTCATAATCCTTCTGATGTGTTTCGTCTTTCATCTTTTTTAGACTCATAGGACGTTAAAATACAGAAACAAACAGTTTAAATCTATGATATCGTTTTAAATTCGCATGTGTTTATAATGATGTTATGTGCTTACCCAAACGCGTTTCATATCGTAATATCTGAAACAATTAAATCTGATGCTTGCTCAATGTTTGCTTGTTCGTAGTTTTACACTTCTGACCTATTTATTAATTCTAGTTTTATGCATATGGAGGTAGTTTTAATTTTCACAAAATATTGAAGTTGCTGAAAAGATGACAGATAATGTTTACTTACAGAGACGTTTCAAAGGCTCCTTTCATAATTTATTTTCAAATATAAGCTATTCGTTTGTATCCGTTTATCCCAGCATCCGTGTCTCTGTTTTGCTGTCTGCCTGTCCTCTATCCTAGTACTGAGTAGTGAATCTGACGGCGAAATTGTTATGTGTAAGTTAAATACTACGTTTCAGTGCTAAACAGTGTAGACGTTAGAAGGGATACGTTCGCTTTCCACACGCACACGAGGAAATACAGACTACAAAAGATCATTTATTTTGTTCTCACATCGCTTTCCTGTTTGCTTCTCGCGAAATGATTTTGTTAAATTGTACTCCGTGCTTATGGTCATGTGTTGTAGTATTTAACTGTATTGTCCATGCAGTGTACTAAAATATATAAATATAAAACTCACCTATGAAGTGAAAGTAATAATTTGATTCAGGTTAATGTTAGAATATTTGCCAACAGGAAAGGTCTATAACAGGCAAGCACTGATAAATATATAGACCCACAATAAACAGCACTATTAATAAATAGAAAACAAAAGATAGTATAAAGAGTTCTGATAATTCAATTCAATTCAATTCATTTATTAAAGTGCTTAACAACAGCCAAGCACTAACAATACAAACATTACAATACAAAAACAAACAAACAATAAACTAAATCTATAAATGTACAGTGTTAATTTATTACAAAATATTAATAATTAAATGAACTAAATATACCTAAGTAATATAATTCAATTCAATGACACGAACATTTAATCTGAGTGGATCAACTGCTGCACGTACATGGTCAGAAGGTAAGAAAAATAAACTTAAGGCAAAGAAAGAATGTCGAGAAACTAAAATAAAACTTCATATTTAATATCAGTGATTAATTGTTAGCTTATTTAACGATGTTTTTTCAACTGCAGATGTTATAAGTACAGGGTCTAATAAGATAAGATAACCATGAGATTTGAGTAGGCCTAAAGGGGCAAGGAATTTTAAGGGATAATGTCGTGGCTTATTTGAAGCTATTATACCTATAGAGGTTGAAGAGAACCACGACAACATGTCTATCAGGATAGCCGGTGTTTCGACTGAGATTAGAACCAGATATTTCTGTCGAAACTTTAAAGTAATTTTACACAAATGTTCACGGTCGGAGACGTCTAATATCACTTAACGAACCGCATATGAACAGAAATTATTTATAGCGAGAGCCAAAGTTTCACATCTGTAAAAAAACAAATTAAGTTAACCTGTTGGAGGGAATGTACACCACCAGTAATTACAGTAATCTGAAACCAGATCAGGAAGATTTCCTGACGTGAATTGAAGATTACGGCTATTCTTTAGAACAATGCCAAGTTAGCGTTTGATCCGTTCCTAAACGTCGCATGGTAATAACTTACGAAATTTGTATATATTGCATGTGCCCTCGTATGACAGTTTCCCACGTCTAAATACTCTGGCTTCCTGTGAATAGCAGATAAGGTTATTGCGGAAGTAGGCCCACATTAGTCTTTATGTGCGGGTTATTAACTCAAGGAAATTATTTAATAAATTTCAACGGGTAAATTTTAATTATGTAAAATGATGTAGATATCATAAGTATTTTCTCAGAGTAGTATCTGTTTGCCTGATAATTGTATATAATTGTAATGCCAGTCCTTTGTTTTATTGCTGTTATTAAATAGAAACTGCTGTTGGAATGGGTTGGTTACCGCGGATTGTGTTTTAAATTTGTGATTACTGACTAATGCTTTCCTTAAATAAAACTACTATTGAGGTAAAGTTATGCCACTTTCTTTGTTAAGTACACAACATAAAGTCATTTAGGGCAGTGGTATTTAACCTTTTTTGTGGGCAAGGCCGTGGTCTAGGCAACACGGAGTTTTCCTCCGGGGGCTTCCCCGGTTTCCAAGTGGCATCCCAACAATTACTCCATTCACACACAGAAGAAGGCAATGGCAAACCACTTCTGGATCATCTGCCAAGAACGTATATGAACAGGTCCCAGTCCGAGAAATGGATGGAAGGATCCCGTTCATATGGACCTGTCGTCAGACAGAACACTAAATAAAAAAAACTCAGATGTAATTTTTCTTCAACTTTGTCCCCCCAAAGTTGTTGGTGTATAATTCAAGTTATACATAGTATATAATCTACATCTAAAATAAATTACATTACTGATTATTCAGTGTTTTTCATAAAATAATATATATATGTATATTTTAAATTTCACGTATCCCCTAAGAAGTCTTCGCGTACCCCCGGGGATACGCGTACCCCAGGTTGAATACCATTGATTTAGGGGACTGGAGGTATAGCTTCGCTCTTTCTTGATTTCTGCACTAGATGTAGGTGGCAACCTTCACGCCCCGTCCACTTTACCCTGAGGAAAGAGGCTAGATCTGTCCATTTATTCGTAAATAGGCTATCCAGTGTAAATTGACCAGTGCATGAAACGACCTTATTCGATTCGGTAATTTTGTGAGGTATTTGTGGCAATATTATTGGTAGAACGTATTTCCTTGAGTCTTTCTTTTCTACATCGGTTTGCCCGCAATTAACATTAGCTATTCAATCATTATTCCGAAATATTATCGGTGATTAATGTGTTTGTTATCGTCTGTCAATCCATACAACTACAGACCTCAACAAACTTTTTATCTGTGAGTAAAGTCTGACACTAATATTAGAGTCGTGTTTCCTAAGTTGAAAGCCAGCTATAATCAGTTACAGGTTAATTATTTTAATTTTTTTCGTTCTTAGAACACGTTGTGCGAAGGACGATGTTTTTGGAGTGGCTGGTAAGTACTGTAAACGTGTATCATTTCTTGACGTCATATTCTGGAAACAGGGTCACTACTCAGCGCTTTTGACACCTGCATGGTGCCACGTCGCCTCCTTGTAAAAACATTAACATTTTTATCAGCATGTAGGACTCCGCGTTGTAGAAAGAGAGCGCAAAGGAGCGAGCGAGCCTCTAGAAACTTGATTCTAGCTGCTGCTGTCGTGATGGCATGTTTTATTCATGAGAGAACAGGTCGAAAATGAAACGACTTGAAGAAACGTATAAATATGTGATAGCTCTTTTGCTTTGAATAACTAAACCTATTGTCAATTCAGGTCGAAATGTTGTTAGTGATCCACCATTAAAAAAAAGGTAATTGAAAACTTGGATAATCTATAATACTCCAGAGACCAGTTCTTAACTTTCAAACGGATAATTTATTTTTCTGCTTTTATATGACTGGTTTCAACTGCTTCCTCTTAAACCTGTTTTATTCTTTCCTGGTTACGAAACATGTCTTGTGTGCTGGGTATTTAATCTTGCTCAAGCAGTCCGCTATGACGGAATCATAATAAATAATGAGACTTATCAGTGCAACTAATTCAGTTTATTAAATGACATATTCAAATTATGATTGCAGTGGGTTATATGGTACTTCTGTTTCCGTAGTTGGATCGTAACTGTGAAGTTTGAACTTGTAAGAACGAAACCAAGACCACATTTTGAACTGCGAACTTGCACGCTTTTGGTACTACATCTATGAATATGATTCCACCGGTTTGCCACATTATTTTATGTTCTAGGTGAGAATGACATTTTGATTCTATGTCTGGTCTCTTCTACCATAAGATAAATTGCAGATTCTGACCGAAATATTTAAAATTAAGTACCGCATTCAGTTCTGTACCACATTATTTTTATTTTTATTTTTTCTTTCAGATTTTATGAACATAAATATTGTGTTTGGAGGAGGTAGTTCCAGACAAAACGCAGTTTTCTTTATTGTAGTCAATTGTAATAAAATATATGTTATCGTCTGAATAAATATTTCATTTTAATAATGTTCAGTTAGGACTTGTATTAAAGATGTTCATGCTGCATATCGTAATTTGTAAGTATTTGATACGCTCTGGAAAGAGTTATCCATGATATAAGAGGTCAATGAACGAAGTTCCTTGCTGGAATTGTTACACGATATCTGCAGACTATGTTTCTTTTATCAGCCTCATATACTTAAGGTAGGGATTGAGAAGAATTCTCCAAATTTAGTGATTACATTTTGCGTAAACTTTTCAGTTTACTTTCTAATGCAATTTATAGAAACCAAGAATTAACAAAAACGGAAGAAAAATATTCGGGGAATGCAATAAAATTAATCTCAAATGAACTATGTAGTCACAACGTTTTGATATGTGAAACCTACAAAATTAATATGTGATATCTGAATTTATATTTGCATGTCCACATACATAAAACAGAATTAAAGTTAATTTATTCTTATGTTTCATAAAGCAGAAAATACACGTGTGTGCTTTTCATTACATTGTTTATGTACAAGTGTTTAATTTCTAGTTAATAGCCTAAACTCGAGGTTAATGTGTGAATTGTTTCTGTTCATGACATATGAAATCATAATATGTACATGTTATTTTAGTCAAAACCTAATAGTCCTTACAAAATACATAAACTTGCTTCCACGTGTGTTTTAACTAAATTAAAAGTTGCGTATTTTTATACTGCATATTTGTATTTAAGTTGTATTAAAGTGTGAATAAAGAGAGGTTTTGATACATTTCATGCCATATGATCGTAGACGTGGCGGTGCCAATTTTAAATTTATTTTTACCACGTTAAAATCAAAGACATGCGTGTATTTGCGTATGTGTTGATTACAAAACCAGTTGGTGTTAGATTCCGCTTTCCTTTTAAAATAGTGGATCGACGTTAGTTTGAATAATTTTGACACGCCTTTCTTGTAACAGTTGATTTTCAATTACTGGCTACAGTTTACAAACCGTTTTAAAAGGAGAGTTGCAATTTTTCGTGATGAGAAACTACAATTATTCTAAGATATTCTGGTATAAAAATAATTTTCAAAACATAAGTGTGACGACTATAGAAATTTCAGGGTTTTAATACGTTAAGGTCTTGAAAATCGAAATAAATATAGAGGACATAACAGATCAGAACTCCTAATCAACAACATAACAACAAAACAAATACCAGCGGAAACAAGACAAGATAGGTACATTACGACAAAGTGATGGGTGAATTGGGAATGCAGATGAATATTTTGTATGATATAAATTTTTAATATAGTATAGGGTATTTTATTACTTATTTTAATACCACATAACACGTATACTATAATATGGAGCTTCTGAAGATTGCGTGAACAAGCCAATAGACCTATAAGACGGATTGAATATGGTCAACATTTTCGAACGTGACATAAGTATTTTAAGTGTGACTATAAGGTAGTACAGTTGTAATAAACACAGAAAGACAGCAGGATGCTACAGACTATGAACGAACAAACATAAAATCAATTTCTCTCAAAGCTGCTAGTTATAAAATTATTTCAGTATTGCTAAGAGAAAATTTTTAATGTCTGAACAATTCAAAAACCCAGTTAAATCAATGTAAAAGATTTTGCTGTTGCATTTGGTATATTTAAATAAACAAAAACAAAAAAATTGCCAGAAACTCGATGAACAAAGAGCGATATCTAGCAATGTGTAACTATGAATTTGGACGACTGTGTACTGGCAGTGGACATACGTATGTTTGTTTAGCCATATGTTAATTACAGCTCATAATTAACTCTGCTAACTTGCAAATTATATACTAGCGAAAGTTTCAAATTGTACTTCGGTTAACAATAGAAATAAATTAAAGAGACGTAAGCCCTAGAGTAGTAGTAATATATTTATATAAACATAATAACGCGATAATAACGTTCAAACTCAACGTAATGTGTTCTCATTGGAGACAGGCAGGCTTGTTTCATTGTGACATGGTTAGTGATGTACGTATAACCACTTCAAATTACGTAATAACTAGTTGGCCAACTGTTTAATTACGTACGTAGCTGTTTGGTATCAGAACTATACCACAGTACTGCCAACACGAGTTTCACATACTAGAGACAATTCAGCACTACTTCAACCCAATTTGTTTTGCTAAAATATCATTCTTTAATAATATCCTTTCATCCCATTGGCTATGGAAATGTACATTTTCGGAACTTTCCACCGGGTTCATTTCTCGGACCAGAGATCGACTACCTGACGGAGATTTTTGTAATTATCATCAGTTCTTCCAGGCAAATGTCGAGATAGTACCATATATTAGGCCACGACCACTTCCTTGCATAAATTCATTATCCATTAATCACCATATCATTAGACGCTATATATTCTGATCTACTGACAACACAGTTAAATAAGCTACAAGTAACAAACATATCGCACACCTAGAAGAACACTGTCACAACTCAAAATATACAAATTTTCAGGAGAGAGGTAAAACCCAATTTTAATTAAATTTTGTTGAACTGTGAAGAAGCTTTTGCAAAATGAGCATTTTTTGAGTTGTGACAGTATTCTTCTAGGGGTGCGATATGTATTCTCTGTTGATTCGTTTATTTTTAATTTTAGAATATTATTACATACATACGTCACACAACATACATAAAAATTCATTATATTCCATAAGTTAGCCTGATAACAATAGGATGTGAAATACGAGTCATAGTAATTAAATACATATAAACAAGTACAATTCATACTATTGTGAAGAATTCACATAATATAAGGAAGGAAGGGGTTCGCATAAAGTAGTTGTGTTACAAATAAGGGGTCCGCAGTGGCCGCGCGGTCTGAGACGTGGGCCTTGTGCCGCTTGGTCGCTGGGACCGTGGGTTCGAATCCCACTCAAGCCATGGATGTTCTTCTGTGTTGTGCTGTCCTGTGTACAGGTAAAGGCCTTGCGACGGGCCGATCCCTCGTCCAAGGAGTCCTACCGAATGTCTATAGATCAAAGCCAACGAAAGTTGGGACCCGCAGTGCTCAGGCACTTGAAGAACGGGTCGTTCCCAGTATCCCAGTATCAAATAAATCGATCCATTACACACAGATGATAAATTATACTAATTATTGTTATTATATAAAGTCAAGAATACCTTAATGAAAACTGTGACTTATTTCTAAACATTAGAAATTTATCAGCAGAGTAAAAGGAGTGTGTAATTAAGTATCTTTTTAATGCTACTTTAAACTGTGCCTTTTTATTTACAAGACTTGCGAGGATAGATGGCAGACTTGAAAATTTTGATGCCTGCATAATATGCACTTCCAACAAACATGAGAGGTTGGCAATTCTTATTCCTTTTGTTGACACTACTTATTGTGGAATTAGTTTGAAAATGTTCTTGACTTCTACATAAGTTTATATTTTTGATACCATCCATTCATCTAGCTTTTTTCTACTTCGATGAATTACCCCCAGAATTATTTCGCTTTTATTATAAAACAAAAGTAAGAAAAATAAACTGAGTTGAGTGTCAGTGTTGCTAACACGCAACATCGAAGTAACTGTTTAACTTGCTCCATTTAACTTAGGCAACAGACTTTTAATAAAATTGATAAAATATATGTGGTTATCAATTTGAAAAACCAGGGACTTCGTATTAACTGAATGTTACATATACTTCCCATTTCATCGATAGTTAGAGCACTAGCGAGGTAGTCCCATTTCGAAATTTGGTCGCCAACCAGACTCAGATTTGGACCTAGCAGTAACCTGTCTGACACGCATTTGAGGGATGTATGGTTATCTCAACCGCAAAACAGCTATCCTGATAAGTTTTCTTGATTTTCTCTGTGCCTTAAACAGACTTCCAGGTCAAAATCTTCGAATTGACAACGACCATTTCGTAGTGGTTTTTTAAGAATGTATAACACGATCAGCCATTTAATTTCAAACATCGGCCCAGACAAGAAAACGGTAAGGCATGTAAGGAATTTGTAGGTCTAGGTGCTTCAAAAAATAATATTAGTGTAATCGGTCCATACGTAATTTTGGAAGCAACATTTTCTTTTTAAAGGAAATCTGATGATTTTTCTTCGATTGCAAAGTAAGTTACTGAGTACAGATCAGTCGGAAGACAAAAAGATCTGGAAGGCAATTACAGAGACTTCTAGACATTTACAATCTTGAGGCAGGAATATAACATTCATTAGTGTAATTTCTTGATTAGGAGAAGTGTAAAGTAATATTACGGTTATGTATTTGAAGGGAATTAATAAAAGCAGACCACTCCCGAAGAACCATAAGTTCTTCAGGAACTTCGGCTCGAGTTTGCTGTTGTGATTTTCCTGAAGAGAGTTTCATGCATAAAGTTGCATATCATTTCGTATGCAGTAGCCTGATGTTACAGGACAAGGAGAAAGATAAAGGGCTACTTTCGGTAATGTTTCTGAAGGCTATATAAAATTACAGCTCCATGGCTCCATATGAGTAGTATTCAATGTCGAATCTAATGGCCCTTCTGCGGAGAAATAAACACTAGAAGCACCAGCTCAAGTGGACAGACGGAGAAAACGTAGGGCAGTCAAAGAGTTCCCGGAATTGTGGTATAGCACTATAATGGTAGGACATATGGCAACGCTTACCTAATCACCTTCAAAGTAGGACCCTTGCGCACACACACACACACTTGCTCCATCGATCCTGCCATTGTTTGAAGCACCGGTGGAAGGCTCCGTTTGGAATCCTCCGGATGTCGGCCGTCGCATTCGACACATCGCTGGTTGTGTAGCAATTCCTCGCCGAGAAAAGCATTCCCGTCATCACCCAACCACCATACTCTCCGGATCTCGCTCCGAGTGACTTCTGGCTGTCCCCTACTCTGAAAATGGGCCTCAAGGGGACGCGTTTCGCAACCATGGAGGACATCACCACAAATCCGGGAACTTTTCGACTGCCCCTCGTATATGAAGCCTTTATCTACCAACTGGCGACTGAATAACAGATTGTTCTAGCTAATCAGCGGATATCGCCTGCTGCCGGCTGGGACAGGTCACGGGAGCCTTAGTCTCACAATATAATAGGAATGAAAATAAATATGGTACAGTCCACTACTGTAATATTGAGACTTGCGGGGTGAGGAAGTGGGGTGAAGGAGGAAGGAGGAAAGATAGCGCCTGCCTTTAACGCTTCGTACTTCCTGCATTCCTTGCAAGTCTCAAGATTACAGTCGCGGACTGTAGACGCATTGGCATGAACAGAGTCTGTGTTAGGAATGGATGAATGTAGGTTACCGAAGAATTCTCTAATAGACAGAAGATGCTAGGGGAATTGGAGGCTTCAATTGTAGTAATTCGGCTGCATTAATTTTAATTAGTTTCCCAGGAGAAGAAGCCCATGACAGGTAAACAATAATATACAAAAGTAAATAAAAAATAAATAAAAAATGCTCTAAATACTTTCCCGTGTTGAGAAGGTGTCCAGAAAGGGGCGTTTATTTTTTTTTAAAATTGTCCTTAAAGCAAAGCGCACTGGACATGGTAAAAACAGAAAACTCTTCTGTTGGCACACAACCAACATTGTCCATAACGGAATGGCAATGCAATTTAATCATGAAAACACGAACAATTATAATTTATAATTCTAAGATATGTAGTCAGTACTGGAGTTCACTCGTTGCACCTTGATATACTAAAAGTCCCAGTTGCGCATAGGCTTATATAATATAAAGCCGCGGGACGTAATCATTGCCCTCTCGAACGGCGGTGAACTTCTACCGGACTACAGGGCACAACAACCCATTAGACAGACATTTTAAAAATCTCTACAATTCAAATGTACGTATATTTCTCACCTATTTTCCCCGCTTCATATCGGTTACTGATTCTTGTATCTTTTGGTGCTGCGTCGGCAGAAGTGATTGGCCACTAATGGGCCTCTCCTTTGCTAATGTTCTTGCCTTTCAATAGATACACACTTTGTCTGTAATACTAAGGTTTATTTGACCCCAATGACTCTTTATTCCACTGGTAATGTCTCAAAGGCAAGGTGTTTCAAACACGAATTACGGTCATCTCTGATAATGCGGAGAAACGCAAGCCGACGTTCTTCATACAAATGAGTGTTTATCAGTATAGGCAGGTTATTATTCATTTGTAATCTGCGTTACCAGAATATTAATACGAAACGTTCTTTCACCGCAGTACAAACAATGAATTCATGGGGACAGTGGTTACTGGTACTGATAATTTGTAAATGCTCACCTGATTTCTATAGTGTATTAAAAAGAGCTACACGTCAGGCTTCTAAGGACACAACTGAACGTAGTAGTCGAGTGGTTAACATTCCGGAGAAGTACCGTATTCACATCTCGGCCCAGAGACCGGCTATCTTGGGTGTTTTCTTAAATAAAATATTACTAAAGAATTTTCGGAAAATAACATTAAAAAGCATTATTTTTAATACAATACTCGTGAACTTTATGGTGGATACGATAAAACGTTCCAAGCGTGCCAAAATGCATTAACATACATAAAAATATAAATATTAGTTTGTGTTATTAAATGTATGTAAATATTCTTATATCAAGTCAGAAGGAGACATGCTTCTTTAATGCTAGTCTCTGTCGATTTTCCAGTACCAAAGAGTTCCAAATTAATATCTTATCAGTATTTGTTCATGATGGTCACTTAGACATTTATTGTGTTAACGGACATATGATCTTGTGGGCGCGAATCTCGTATGTCATATTTTGACTTCTACCAACTAAAGCCCAGTGGTATCTATATGTACCACCTGCTCTAACAATCGGTAACTTTACATGTTGTATTTACTGGTCTTATGAATCTCGCAGCATTAAAACTTTGTTTTCGTAACGGAGATGCGTTGTGTTCGGATTGAATTCTTAAATATTGTTTAGAGGAGTCTCTTCATAACATGTTATCTTTGACCTACATTTACCAGAAGGACGAACGAGCACTGCCTGGGAACCATCCTAGTCATAAATTTATCTCCTTCCCTTGGTTAAATGCAGTGTTTTGTACAACTCCCCATTCATTTTCCTCTTCTCATCCACTCGGTTTCAAAGGACTAATACATTTACGACATATTTATATCACAAATGTAAACGATAACATCTCTCCATAGTTGAATAACAGACACGACGAACTGAGCCACCTCTCACCTGCCCTTATCATTTATGTCTTTTTCTCACTTTTGATCCTAATTGTGAGGCTAAACATAATAAAATGAAGAGATTTTAAACACGGGAATTATGCTTCACTTTTCAAAAAGATAGAAGAATCTTTATTGCACTCTCTGGCCGCTTTTATCTCATGTAAAACATCTAATCCAAATAGATATTGAAATGGGAGGACAAGTGCCGACCCAATAGCGACTGCCCCTAACTGAATGGGCTACAATGTGTACACGTGCGTATACAGCAGGGACCAAATTACTTGCTAGCTGGGCAGCCTAGTGCTGTGGATAGTTGCACTCGGCACGGCCTGGTCGGAGCACGGAACGGCCAGGTAGAGCGGATAGAGTATGTGGAGGTGCGCGCGCAGTGCTTGTCACCTTGCTCCTCACCCCCTCGCCCTGAACAAGCAAGTAATCTGGTCCTTACTATACTACCTAACTGCCATGCAAGCTGATTTACATATTTGTAGTGACAATTCTGAACACTTTTTCAGACACTGTGCCACCAGATAACTGTCAGTTACCTATTCCGGCTGCAATTGCCTTGTAGAAGACATCCATAATTCATTGTAGGGACTGTGAGGGTGCCTGACACCGAGTATTCATTATGGAGAAAGTTTCCTTTACCATCTGAGCAGCAATGCACACTTGTACTTACCTCAGTACATACAAAGTTAGCATTGATCTCTACATTTTTCGGGAGAAATAATTGCCCAGTTTCCTGCCGTGCACAGAGCTTTGAAGTATATTGATCTTATGCTGATGAAAGGTTTTCTTAAACAAAACGTTTTACATTGATGAATGATCAGGAAGCAAAGTGTACAGCCATTGTCTTTTTCTTTACACTGTATTGACAACCCAGTATCTTGAGTCAGTAATTTCTATTGGTCGACAAATTTCAAGAGGTACTGACGAGTCAGTTACTTATTAACAGCAGTGCTATCCTGCATCGTGTTCCCATCGCCTGATAATAAGAGATCTTTTTGTGCTGACTTGCAATAATGTGGTTTTTGTGAGCTGTAGGGAGGGACAGTACATTGGCGGTGTCGGGGACCAGAGGACAGGGGCATTATATTAAAGTATCAGCCCTATTAAGATCTCTTTCTCACTCTAATGCAGTATGTGACTTGCGACGTGATGAAGATTAATGTGCATAAGAGCAAATTATGGAAACAGCTGGCACATAACCGCATATTCCTGATTCAGCAATGTGAGAAATAACTAGTCACACCCGGGCAATCAATTGCATTTAGCGTGTTAGATGAAACTGTTATCCACCATTTATATGCACCAAATATCAGTATTATCTGAACTATGCAAGATCGTAATTATTTTGTTTTCACTGACATATGACATAGTACACCAAATAAGGATTCGTGAGATGCTTTATTTATGGAATATTTTATTTTAAAACTGCAACTAATTGCTGGCAGAGTATGAAAATGATTGTATTCTTGATAGTCTGGTGTTTGCTGTCTGTCAGCCTTGATAATGGAGGCAGCAAACACCTCTGAAACGTTGGTAAACTTTTACCACTTTTAAACTTCTATGGTAATATACTGAGGGAAAAGATTATTTCTACGTCGCATTCGGTAGTTTCCGGGTTCGAATCTCAAATCGGAAGCCAGAAATCCTGACTGAGGTTGTCGTGGTATTTCTCATTTGCTTATTGTAAATTCTCTGATGATATCTTGTGTTCGTCCACGACCTTTTCCTTCCACGTACTTCCCAATTCATTAATCAGTGACCATGCTATCAATTGACGCCGTGTAGTCTTTCTCTACTGACACGCCGTTAAAAGAATTACAATTGCAAGTACATTTGGATAACATTTTTAGCGTCACTCTACCTAATCTTCCCTTCCGATTCTTTTCATTAGGCCCCAAAATTGTGATTCGTCTCGATACAATATTTCTCAAACCTAGCTTGATTGGTTCATTTGCTATCGTCATCAAAGAGAAAGTGTGAATAGTGAATATGGATTTTACCCGACTACAATGTATCTCACTTTACACCTAAGTATATGTAAGTTAGTTAGTTTAACGAGTTAAGTTAGGCTGTATCAAGTTTGTTTAGTTTCGGTTTATAAAGTGAGACATTGTTAGGTACTTTTTATGCTGCTCTCTGTTTTTAATATTAAGTTGCCAGGTTAGGTTAGTTGAGGATAGTAGACGTTAGGTTAGGCTAGATAAGGTCACATTAGTCTAGGTTAAGTTAGGTTAGAACATGTTATTTCATTTAAAATTATAATACTTTTGGTAATTGTAGTTTGGGTTAAGGAATATAAGGTTATATTTTTAAGTTGGGTTTTGTGTGACTAGTTAAGATTATTTAAGGTTAGGTTAAGTTGTTCCCAGTTAATGTAGGTTATACTGTTTAAGAAGAACTCAAAAGTTCTGTTTCCTCTTTTCAACTATTCAACAGTATTTTACATAAGACGCAGAGGCTGACATAGAATTAGATCTGGTGTCACGAATCTGAAAGTGTCGAGATTTACTGCAGAATAGTAAGCATGTTGGAAATCTGAGGTGTCTTATTGCTAGTCAATTAGTGTCTTGCTTCTGTCGTCTTCTCTGACAGCAGAAAATACTGCACTAAACATAATACATAGCACTTACAGTTTATTGCAGAGCTGCAATAATGGGGCGTAGAGAGTTAATTTCATTCACAGTAATTCCTGTGTATATGAACTTTATAATTCAAAGTAATACAAGCAAATAGAAAATATTTTAGCTTCATCTTATAGTCTACTTAATTTAGTAAGTTATAATATTATATTACAATAAGGAACGTGATAGAAACACTTTTACATTCAAGTAAATAAATTTATGTGAAGAAAATAAAATAATGTACTGTTGCGGTTATGTAAACCTTTCACAACTAAAATTCTTTAAACCTAAATTTATGACAAAATACAAATATTATTTAAAGGATTTCAAAATTTAAATGACAGATAACAAGGCTAAAATATTACCATGAATTTAATAACTTCGAACCGTACTGACCTGGTGTTAAGTAGTAATGAAACAATTCTGTATTTGATTTCGACCAATTTCAATATATAATATTTGCACTTACAGCGATAGTCAGTCACTTGGATTGTCTCATGTAGTGTGTTTCATTTAAAATGCAACTCCAACTACAATCGTATTTGTAAGCTTTGGTGACACGAATATAAAGAGACAAACGAATTGTTTTTAGTTTTTGTTTGTTAGGAATAACTTACAGAAAGGTTAACAGAAGATGCTGAAAATGTCTAGCACCTTCTTAAAGATAAGCATCTACAAATTTTTATGTGTTTCATGGGACTTTTAAAGTTTTTTTTGGGTCAATTTTGGCAACAGTATATTCGTTACATTGTGTTTCTGTTCTTCCAAGCTTCGTGGATTGTTCGGATAAACTCTTTCTTTGAGAAATACCACAAAGAAAGGTGTTCGTATCTATATAATATTCACACCTGCATAAAGCTTGGGTAACTGGCGTTATCAGCTGCTTAGTAACCTGGGGTACTTTGATTCAAGCATCACGGGGGATATTTGGAGAGTGTATTACACGGGGATGGACCTGCTTCTTATTTCATTTTTGTAAAGTAGCGTGTGATTGTTTTTGATTTGTCTTTTGCGTGTTAAACTTCGTATTTTGAACATACCTCATACAAGTCACATGTTAAACATAAATGCAAGGTAATGAAGTAGCTATTATAGTAAACATCTAGACAAACATTAGTCATTAAGGCCTAGTTACCAAGTAACGGCGCATTAATTAATACTACAAAATAATGGATCATATTACATGATACTGTATGGAAATCAAGTATTTTTGAAACACAGATTCCACTAGTTATATATGTTGACCTGTATGGCAAATTTGTGGCACCTGAATAGAAGATTTGTGAAGTAGACATATTTCAATGAAGCGCCGATTTGTATGACTTTAGTTCAATAGATTCTCTCCTGTTTCCGACAAAATACTTAGCTGTACAGGAGAGGAATTTGAGAGTCGAGCATCTGCTAGTTCGAAATTTTTTTAAAAACTCATTACCTCTCGATTTAAAAGTTTCTGTTAGTCTATAAAAGGAATAACAGTGAATTGAATTCATGGCCTGATGAAAAGTACGTGTTTTCTAGAACATGTCTACTCCACCATTTATGACAAAGATTTCCTCGAGTCTTTTGATAGGCTACAGAAAGCCCAGTTACGGTTCAAGACACTCCTGCTTATCGGAAAATCTCAATCGAGTATAAATCGACCTTCTACCCTGTGGCTTGTTCGGTCATAGGGCAGATGGTTAACCATTACGTGCGCTAAAGGAGATGTGACCCTTAACCTCTTTTATCACCTCTCTACAATCCCCACAATCATCTTGAGAAAGACTCTGCAGGAGCTTAGGACAGTGTGAACAACCGGATCTCGAGATTTGTCCCAATGCCATGTCCATACAAATAGCCAAGTTTCCGTTATTTCGCGGCCTCTTTTATCTTGTTTGTGAACTAATGTGACGTTACTAGCTTGTGTCCACCGAAAAACGAGGCCTCTTTCTTAAATTCCTTTTATTGAACTGCTACTGTTACAAATTTTTGTAAGTTGAACTCAACTGTGAAGAATAAGAGCACATTATAAATAGGGTTTCTATCACGGTTTAAAGACCTGCTAATGATCGAAATAGAACGGTTACTGTTTCAAATACTGTTACGTAGTTCTAACATTAAATGACGTTGATAGATGTTTCAGAGCTGCTTACTGCTTCTATCATGAAGGCGATCGCTCTGAAATACATTTTGAGAAAAAAAGCTGCAAGGCTGTCTTGACGAGCGTCTTTCTATGAGGAGTAAAACATAGTATATTAATAAAACAGTTATATAAATAATGAGTTAAACATTTACCACGATTTAAATTGAACAAGCAAGCTTCCAGTTAAGTTTTAAAACTGTCTGCATCGTATTTACTAACTCGTAACGAAACAATAATAAATAAAACGAAGCCCAACAAACGGAACCAACTCCTTCCAGTAGCAAATTTGAACTGAGATGTAAGCATATGGAAGTACCTTCAACATTTATTCCAAAGCTTCACCTTAGCACTTCGGTCGGTAGGTAGAGGGTGAGTATTTTACTTATCGACGATGGTGGTCCGTCCTACCATTTTAAAAATGTTTATTCTCTCGGCCTAAATGGCCAACCACCCACGTAAAACCATTCCTCACCTCATGGACGATGTCTTTGAAAAGCACGTGTGTGAGTGCTCTCACGCCAATGCGTCAATGAAACAGTCTCAAAGAAGGTAACAGTCACAAAAGGCGACTCGCAATGGTTCGCTCAGCAACACAATGTGTACATGCTGTGTTGGTGTTAAGGACGAAATTTTACTGTCTGAGTGATGAGCCTGTAACTGTCTACTAGCTTTCCATTTCATCCTGTATGTATGGTTCACATTTCAATTCGCATAAAGTACTGCAATAGTTGAAGTACTGTGTTGTATATCTAGTAGGCTTGTTTATTTGTTTTATATATATATTACTTGTGATGTATTTAAAACGCTTTTAGTAGCTCAGACCGCACAACATCTAATGGTATGGTGATTAATAACACGAAATTGGAAGATTTAGTTTGCTGTCCAGGCATTTGCCTGGAGAAATTGTGTAAGTCCACGTAGAATCTCAATTACAATAGCTGACCTCCGGCCGAGATTTCAGTCCGGAACATTCCAAATAAGAAAGTGTACTGCTAATAACTCCATTCAGACGTCCAGTATTGTTTTATAGTTAAATTTATAATTTAATGTAAAAATAAAAAAAAACATAGCTTAATATAGAAATATCGGTGTGCGGATGGCCGTACGAACGGAGGGAAGAATTCTCCTTCTGTATTCCTAGTAATCAATCATTCGTCGACATAAATTAACACAGTTTGGATTTGATATAGGAACCTTTCAATTAGAAATACCATTTTATCGCGAAGTAAACTCATTAGATATGAGAATATTTACAAATTTTATGCAATCCTCTTTGTCTTATATTTCTGCGTAATGCGACGAGTTCTGTCGCCCTGATGATGGAGACAGCAAGGACCTCTGAAACGCTGGTAAAATTCTACCAGACTACACGGCGCTACAACCCAGACGACAGTCATCTTTGTGTGTTGCCAAGTGATCTATACGTGTTTAGGCACATTATGGTGCATAGCAGCGTAAATAACGTTCGTAAGTGTGTTTATTTTTGCACTGATATACTCAATTTAAAAAATCGAATTATAAGGCATTGTTTCTACTATGCACATGGTTTCTGTATGAATGATCAGCCCTTTTATAAAACCCAATTTCGCCTGTGGAAGAAGTAGAGTGTGATAATACTATAAAATTTAGTTTAAAATGTGAGTTCCAGTTGATGGTACGAATTGCTTCTGATTCCCTCTAATTTTCTCTAAGGATGATAACACGAGACGATCCTTCAGCTAGCTATTTCTTTCCCCCTTCTCCTCGCTTTATAGTTTTTGTAACATGATTGAAGCAAGCGGAGTCACACATTACAATATATAATGACTACAATTTGCTAGGATGTCTAACTATTCTCACGTAACATACAGGAGGCGTGTCCACAAGATCGCCAAAGGGACTCATCCATCTGCCCATCTAGCAGGTATGATTACGCAGATTCTGACCAGCCCAAGTCGTGTCAATCTTCGGAAGCGACAATCACTGTGATCTGCAACGTGACTGAATTAAAGTCTGTAATAACAGTAGAAAACCGAATATGTACGTGAGTGTGCCACAACATAGGAAACTTCTATTATACTTCAATGGGCTGCATAGTTTTGGTAGTGAAATCAACTTGTGTGCACGGCAGCCTCTAAATAAGCCACTGACATGAAACTCGGTTCACGATACGAATGTCTTATGTGTAAGTGTGTGTCTATAAAACATCTTTTCAAAAACACCAAGTCTTTAAAAGAAGCGTAATACAAAAAGTGAGTTTTGAGGCTGTCACTGCAGCGAGTATGAAGATGGCTGTATTGTGGGTTGTTGCGCCTTGTAGACTGGTGGAAGTTTATCGACGTTTCAGAGGTACTTGCTACCTCCAATACCAGGGATATGAGTCGTGATAGGTTACTAAGTGATCTCTAAATTTTAGTGACAAAAATAGCATATCTCGCGTATGAGTACTACATGTCTCGTTCATATGAATCATCTCTTTTTGGTCGTGCTAATAAACGATGGTGAAGGGTAAAACTTGTTTCGTTTTCGATTGTTTGATTTTTCTCTATTTTTTTTCATTTTTCGTTGATTCGTATTTGTCCTCTGCACTTTCCTCTCGAACACCCTCAATTTATGTCCTCCCCTTAGGGCGAGAAAGGATATTCACATCCTTATAAAACAATCAGCTAGTTATTAATGATAGCCCTAGTAGGATTTCTGAGTTAGTGTAGTCGCTGGGCTGCAGGCTAGACAACTAGATATGATTTCCAGTATGGCTGGACTATTTCTTCACCACAACGTCAAACCGACTATGAGTCCACCTAGTTTCCCATCCAATTGGTACCTGGGGGTATTCCTTGGGGTTAAAACGATCGGGCCACTCACCTCCATCAATAGCTGAGGTCACTGCTTGAAGCTCTGAAGTAAAAACTTATGACGCACGCGGTCTGGTAGGCAAGTGATGTTGATCTTATTCGTTAGTGAAGAAAATTGGTTTTTAGAACAAAGATATTTCTTGCACGTCTTTGTTGCTTTTCGCCGCTCGCATTATCGTTCTTCATTTATTTGTCTTGTGATTACTATTTTATAACTTTTAGAATTTCAAATAATACCAGTAATTTTATATCAAATTAGAACGAAACACGACGTTTCTCGGCCTGCTAATAGTTCAGCACGTGACTTCCCAGGCCGCATACGTCACAGAGACTTATTTAACTCTTGCGTACAGTTTTTCTTGGGCTTTAGAACTTTCCCTTTTTCGTGTAAAATCCGGGCAAACATACAAGACATTACATTTACAACATTCACAGATGCACATTGATATAGATATGTTGTAAGGATTATAAAGACTAGATTAATTCCTATGTTAAATGTTTAAAAATCGTTGCGCCCTTGGTAACAATATAAACCGTAGCTAACTGTTGAACGAAGTCTCTAGGAAGCCACTCGACAGTATGTGAATCGTGCTCTCTGGTTTATTTTCATCACTCCTTGTTCTACTGGAAATCACATACCTTGTGTGGAAAATCACTACCATTTCCCAATGGAGCCATTTTCGAAAATCACAAGTTTTGCTCATTCTTCTCACCCCTTTATACGAAATGGCAAGGACCGAGTTCCAGCAAGAGGAGGGTTTCTAGATTGTGAAGAGGGTTCGCTGCTGTTAGAAGAACAAGATCCATTTTCTGTGGAGTCTTCTGCACATATGTAACGACCGTACAGCTCTTACAGGTCTGTTTTGTGGTCGCTTCCAAATCCACAACTTGACAATGGATTTATGGGCCTCTAAGAATGAAACCAGTTCTTTGTATTTCACAACTGGATATCAGGACAAAGAATCTGATTCACTCCATGAGAATGCGAACTGAAGGTACATTTTGATTATTAACGTCTGTCAATTTTTTACGTGACGTATTTCTAGTAATTGAGAACATTATTATATACCATATTATAATGTACAATAGTGGGTTCAATATGGCTGCTGTTGTTTCTGGTTATTAACTTATCCTGTATTGACTAGCACTCCTTTATTTTCGGGGATGTTTGGTATTTGAATTTCGGCACAGAAACCTACCATTCAAACTGAGGATGGTCTGTAATTTTCCGTAGACACTTTAGGGAGATTTAAACAGGCCTTGTAGATTGTACCCCCCCCCCCCACATTTCACCATTTAATCAGCAGGTGTGAAGGTAAATTAGCATAAGTCCAAATGTTACTACCGAATATTAATTTTTGCCTTAGGGGTTTTGTTTCACATTGTCAGCAATTTAAGACAAATTATTGCTTCAACCTCAAGTTCATATATAAATTGCATAATAATATTTGCAGTAAATCGAAAAAGGAATATTAAACTAGATTTGTGAGGATTTTCCTAATGTAGCTACAGTTTCCTGACGTTTATGGACACGAAATTTTTATTGCTAATTCACAACCGACATCTTCGTAAGCCTTGCAACAATTTGCACAAGCTAGTGAAACATGAATGCAATTAATTTTATGGCATTATGTATAGAACATAAAATAATACTTGTAATGGATTGAACCTCATCAAACACATTATTCAGTTAATAAAATTTGTTAGGGAAATCAATAACTTATTTATTGATTTAGGTATAACTTATTATGTGGTTTGTAGAGCCATAACTAGAAAAAGCGAGACTTGGGTGCTTATTTTAAAGCAACATAGACACACATCCATAAAAAATTGAAATTGTGAAATCGTTTCAAATGACAATAGCTAACGCGAACTAAATTATGAAGTAATAATTAGATACTACTTGAGCTGGGTTTAGTACTCAGGAACTAAAAATTCTGTAAGGTTTAAATTGACCAGCATGATGTAACTACAGAGATAGCAGGCAAAGGTCAACAACATAAAATTACACAATTCAGTTAAATTGAAAAAAGTATATGTTCTGGTCACTTATGCCTACTCAAAAATGTTCGGCGGTCTCCAGATATACACGTAAGTTTTAAATACATATAGGAAGCAATTACTAACAGAAAAAAGGTGTGGTTCTCCATCACAAGGTTAGGACAGGGGGGCTATTATCTAATCGTACAAACTTGCAAGTCCCAAAGTATTACCAAGAAGAAATGACACAGGGGTCAGTGGCTGGCTTTTGTGAACACGGCAATGAACTTTTCGATTCCATACAAAGCGGAAAAATCTTTACCAGCTGAGTAATTTTAAAATTTTGCATTAGTGTATTAGAATATAAAATAGCAAACAAACAACTATTAACACTATAAAAAAGACACTATTGTCATACGCGTTTCAACCTCAAGAGGTGGCATCAGGGAAATTTGATTAAATAAATTAATTTCCCTGATGCCACTGATGACCTCTTGAGGTTGAAACGCGTATGGCAATAGTGTCTTTTTTATAGTGTTAATGTTTGTTTGTTTGCTATTTTATATTCAGCTGAGTAATTATTAGTTACTTAAGTTTGTTTGATGTTATTTTTTGTGGTTTCATAATAAATTAAGTTTGGTTTGATACCAAAGAATAAAACACCCTAATCGGATTTTGATAAGAGCTCATGTCTTTATAAATATAGGCCAAACCCAGAACTTACGTGGAGAATCAGAGATAAATTATAGAAAGTTTTTCTGAATATTGGAAAGTTAATAAACTACCTTCAGATTTGAGAGAGGTATAATAAATACAATAATATAATCTCTTTATAAAATATCTCATTCCTATATGAAAAAGAGATTTTGACAATAGATATGTACAGTTTAACATATCGACCTGATTCCATGTCTCAGGCAGGTAGACAGGTGAAAAAATACAAAAATAACTGATTCTTTTGGCCTTAGTAGTTGGATTATTATGAAAGTGATAAAGCGGACTTTAATAAATACTGGGCCATTGAGTCATAATGCTTGTATTATGAAATTCAATGGAAAAAATCTTTTCTAATTCGCAATACTCTTCTAGGTTATGTCTACAGCCTATCAATATTGACGTACATTCGATCACTTTTTAGATAAGCTTGTCGTAAGTGGATGTTGTACTGGATGTTAAAGAAATAATTATTCTGTTGGTCGTCCAGCCAATGAATCTGTCCAAATATGAAAACCGAGTGTTTCACTCTCATACCAAATTTCAGTCAAAACATTGTGTTGAATCTTTGCGATACTTCGACGTTAATGACGTAAAACATCCCCTCCCCGCCTCCACGAAAAGCTACCTTTACTCTTAGACCAGACAGGCGTTGAGACGGAAAGGTGATAAATGAGTGTAGATCAATAGTGGAATGATATTTAGCAGGTAAAATCGAAAAACTCGGAGAAGAACACGCTCTAGTGTCACTTCGCCTTCAACGAATCTCATTTGAAGTGATTGAATCAGGGTCTAAGCGGTGAGAAGTGGGCGCCTAGCCACCTGAGCTATAAGTTATAGACTAGTTACTGAAAGTTTACACTCGAAGAAAGTTGTGTGAGACTATTCAAACGTTACTGGCTGCCACTGATGTTTAATTCCAAACACTGTTTTCCATTCTATTTACTTACATGACAGCTGAGTCAGTGGTTACAGCTTACAAACTGGAATTATGCTTATTCATACAAATACTCTACAAATGCTATAAAAAGTAAATAAAGCCATCTCACTACACGCCATGCAGACACTTGGCAGGAAGAGAAAGTATAGCTCCTACTCATTCTTAAGTTCGGCTCTAGATAGGGGTGAGTGGTTAGTGTCCCGCCCCGGCCGCGCTTTATCCTCGGGAAAGACCCCTGTACCCGTTCTATACGAGGCTGGGTGGGCCCCAGAGCCAGTCTGGACGCAGAGACTAGAGGAAGAATCTTCTGCCCCCCGTTGGGGATCTAAACATATTATAACCGAATATCTTCGCACCAGATCATTAAGGTAGAAGTTGGATGTAACTGGCCACATTGCCAGCCCATTTTATTCATTGGCTAGGAAGATGACTTGGGTAATAAAGAAACGAGAATAAGAAAACTGTCATTGCTCGAAATCGACATTCTCTTATAAGTAAGATTCTACTTAAATCTTAAAGCGAATGCCAGTCATGTAACAGTTGTTACGAAAGGTACTGAACTTGGTCTCTGTTTCGAGAAATGTAAGCGAAATAGCTAGCTTATGATTCTCTTCCTTCAAAATAAACCCTCTTCTGCTGTGGTCATCGATTCGAGTGTTTCATCAAACGTTCCAAGAATTCTAAGAACCTGTTATTCTTAATGTTGTTTATCCCAACTGTCAAAGTGCTGTTTAGTTCAGCACTCAATGCAAAATAACGCCCACTCTGCCATTTATTTTGTAACAAAAATAAAAGGAAGACAGTGGAATCTTTAAAATTTATTCTGACAGAATTTCTTTTATTTTATGCGTAAAAAATCTAGAATTGAAATTTTTGCTCAGTTACTTGCATTCTTTCAGAAGTTATCAGAATTTAATGTTATCGTCCATAATCGTAAAAGGAAAATTTTTCCGAAACACGCTATCTTCGAGGTATCAATATCGCTCGAAAACGTCTACAGGCCTGTGTATCTAAGTATAATTTAATCACAAACCACGCCATTCTTGAAATTCCCTGAAGTCACATGGGCGGAGGGGCTAATAATAAAAAATATCTGAATAGTCGGTCACCAACAAAGTTGTAAGCAAAAACAATTTGTTCATATCTGCATACAGCCTGAATTTGATTCAAACAGGTGGAAACCACAGGCACAATACGTCCACTCAAATGTTATCTTATTAGGATTAATTATGACGTTGCGAAACCCACTTATTGATTTAATAGAACTGAATTTTGAAATCTGTAACTGCAAATCTCTCTGAATATTAATTTTATATAGTAAATTGTAGTTTATTTTAATACCGTACGAATCCTGAAGTACTTACTAAGTCGA
>NW_019059627.1:138367-159922 GCF_000696155.1 Zootermopsis nevadensis
GGACACCTACAGGCTTTATATACATACACACCCACTCTCCAACATTATTACATTACTCGGGATTATCTTTTAAAACTGGCTAATATTGCATTTGTTTCTCAGACGACTGTGATTAAACTGACTCGTGAAAGATCACTTATATATTCCGTCTTAAAAATAAACACTATTTATGTTTCTGCAATTACTATTACAAAAATAAATTTATCACCATACAATTTATCATGAGGAAACTGTGTCAAGAACTTTTAAGCGATATGTTACACAACACGTGGTGAAAACACAAGATTACCAGCACTTGACATGGAGAGTTACATTGTGTTTTATATGATTACCAATGTGAAGAGAAACCACTAGCTGTTGAAGAGGCAGGCAGTCAGATAAGTAGGCATGTGTATAAGAGGTAGGAAATTACATCCATTCTTCTTGAAGGACAGTGAAGAAGGATGAATGGTTTCCCTGTACTCAAAGAGCAACTGAAACCTGCTGCGAAAGACTGAAAGCAGTCAACAGCAGAAGCAGCGCACTCATCATAAACGTTATTCATGTAATGTTCAGTCTAACACTTCTGACAGCTCATATATTAGACCAGCATTTATGCATTCTAGTTACAGTAGTAAGTAAAGTAGAGCTGTCCTACTATACGCCATGAAGGCGCTTGGGGGGAGTGATAGTATTGCTCCTACTCATTCTTGACCTCGGCAGTAGATGGGGGTGAGTGGTCAGCAACAAGCTCCGGTCGCGCTTTCCTCCCGGGAAAAGACCCTCATTGGATAGGAGGCTGGGTGAGCCCCAGAACCGGTCTGGACGCAGAGGCTAGAGGAAAATCCTCTGACCCCCCTCCCCGCCGGGGATCGAACCCCGGTCGTCCAGTCCGTAACCAGTCACTATACCGATTGAGCTACATCGGCGCATTACAGTAGTAAAGTCCGAGAATATTTTATGTGCCTCGTACATGTATTTATCAATCACAACTCTGCAGGTAGATTTATAAACTTTTTTTAAAAAAAAGAAGAAGAAGAAAAACACGTCAAAAACACGCACTTTAATTGAAACTGCGAAAATAAACAATTCGCTAAAATGTGTAATGAATCCTCGAAGTTTCTTCTTAGTTGTCGCATGTATGGGTGATTGCTATCTGACGAATCGCTGCTGGCCTAGCCGTGACTTTTCTTCATAAAAATTACCGTGGCAAATTGTTTGGTCGTGGAGTTCAAATTCGGTGGATGCTAAAGTCAACTATCTTAGTCCACTTTTATCCTTGTGATGGCTCGTAAGGGATGCCGTTTGTGGAGCCCAATCCAAACAGAACGGAAGCTCCGAAAATTTATGCACACTAAGCATATAACAAGTGGACTGGGACATGATTTAACAGTGCTGATGACTGACTTCTGCGTTGTTGTGCCAAGTGGTCTGGTGGAAGTTTACTGAATTTGCTACCTCCGTCTTCACCCTGGTGATGGAGGCAGCAAGCACCAATAAAACATCGATAATCTTCTTCCGGACTACATGGCCCAGCATCTCAGAAGACATATTAGTATTCGCCATAAGAAACTAAAATGCCACTGTTTGTCTGTTAAGTTTTAAAGTGAATTTTTTAATTAGAGCTTGGGAGAATATTTCTCAGTAGCCTCGAAACAAATCCAAGACGAACATAAAGTTAGACGTTTTTGTAATATTTACATTATAATATTTTTATACATTTTTAAAACGTTGTATACCGTACACGCGTTTCGACCTCATGAGGTCATCGTTAGTGGCAAAACATTACTTCAGTCTATTAATCTGTTTATTAAAATCATTATGGACATTGCTTTATAGCAACATATTGATTTATGAATTGTATGATTCTAATGGAAAGATTAATGGACTGAAGTAATATGTTTCAACACTGATGAGGTCGAAATGCGCTTGGCACAAAGTGTTTTTTAAAGTTTAAACAGTTTTGGTTGCATGCATAATTCCATAAGTTATGCATTTGTAAAGAAATGGAGATTGAATAAATTATTGTTGTCAGTACCGTATAGCTAACTATTTTATGATGATATATTATTACAGGTTGCGGCATATTTCGGATAGTCACCTATAAAATCTTTACTATCTTAAGAATAGAAGTGTGAGATTATGAACTTGCATTACGCAGCGCCATCATTGCTAAGTCACTGCTCATTAAACAGTGAGCACCATTTGCCTCATTAAGTATTTTGATCTTCAAAGCAACTCACATTACGGAGAAAGTAAAAATGATTGTATAAATGTCTAATTTATAACTGTTAATACGCAGAGTCAGTGTTACATATTGAAGAAATAAGTTTGAATTAATATGATAATTTTTTCCCATGTTCTTATACGTCAATATTTACCTTTTATTCTCACTCTAATATTCAGACTGCTGTAGAAATTAGGCTGTGGAGAGTGTGTAGAAACGTTACTCTTGGTCTTTAACTTAGTTTGTTGGAATTTATTGTCCTGAGACATAAAACATTATTTCCCGGAAGTACTTCGATTATCACTACCCAACGTTGTCATGTAGTGTAAATAGACTTGTCTAAAATAACTTTCTCTTTATTCACAATAGTGTAACTCCTAAAAGTCGGCACGGCTGCTACGATGGCATTGTTAAATGTGAGAAGTTGATAAAGTCTAAAATAGAGTTAATGAAGGAAGATAAACTGGTTAAAAAGTTATAGCAGTGAACACAGAAATCCTGAAAAAGTTAAATAAAATACAGTCGTTTTCTTTCTTCCGGATGAAAAACTCATATGACGAACAGTAGTAAGTAATCATTGATTTATGTAACACAACACGGAACAACTTCAGAAAAGAGAATATCCATTTCAATATTATTTCCGCCTTAAATTTCTATATAAGTTTTTGTGGACCACAGACAAAGAACTCGAGTGATTGTTGTTGTGGTAATTATTGTTTTTGTTACCATCATCATTGTAAACGGTTTGTAGAATCTACTAGACTGTGAGTGTGTGAAAATGTGTAGAATTTATTCTATACCGACCCTTTTAGTGTCCATGATCGAATGATCTATTAGTACTGTAAAGAGCCGACATCCGTGATCAATTCGTAACACATCATTAGCCACGTCTTTAAAAGTTTCTCTGTACTGAAACGTTACATTAAAGTATACAAAACAATAATTTTACCTGCTGTTTTGTATGGGTGCGAAACATGGTCTCTCACTCAGAGGGAGGAACACCGATTACAGATGTTTGAGAACAGGGTGTTGAAAAGGATATTTGGGCCTAGGAGAGAAGACGATGGGGCATGGAGAAAACTGCATAATGATGAGCTTAAAAATCTGTACTCCTCCCCCAATATTGTCAGGGTGATTAAGCCAAGAAGAGTGAGATGGGCAGGGCATGTGGAATGCATGGATGGGGCAAGAGGTATGCACCAGATACTGGTTGGGAAACCTGAAGGGAAGAGACCGCTGGGGAAACCTAGACGTAGATGGGAGGATAATCTGAGGCGGGATCTATAGGAGATAGGAGTTGAAGGAGACTGGATTTTGTTAACCCAAGACAGGGTCCGGTGGAGGGCTTTTGTTAATCCGGTTATAAACCTTCGAGTTTGGTAAGCCATCTTGTTAGTTAGTTAGTACTGAAACGTAGCTGCACAGTGACCTTATTTAAGTAATATATATTTCAGGGAGGCACAACTTAAGAAAAACACACCTTTTAGATGCGACAACGCCAAATATGCTCCATTATACTGGGAAATGCCATGGTTGACAATTTATTAAAAAAATAAAAGAAACAAAATAATTTTAGTTTTCTTTCATCCCTCGAAATTTGCTTTCATAGTTCTTGAGTAGCAATCGTTGCATGCCAAAAACACAATCTCAGAGTTTAATGGCAGTGCCGGTGGCTCCAAAACGGTGATTTACGCGTGATATATTGATTGATACTATTAACTGACATTAGCCTCCGAGATCACCCTCCACATTAATATACTTAATCAAAGTTCTTCTATATACATAAAACAGAAACTGCATGCTATTGTTAAGCATAAATATTTCTCATGTTTAATCGACTCTGTAAGATGTGATTGGATTTTAACTTAAAATGTGTCGAACTCAGATGTCATCATACAAGAATAAATTGGCAAGCTGATATTTGCATGATGGCGTTTTATGTAAGCTTGTAAAATTTGCCAAACTAGCTGCGACCTACAAGCAGAGATGTTCAAATCGTGAAGCCGCTTTTCTGCCGGTGTTGTAAAGTGTTAATCGCCAGTTGACACTGCAGAGTGATTTATGGAGCACAGTGAACAGGCAAGCGGGCCGCAGACGCATTATAGGAACCCGTGTAATAAAGGTAACAGACAAATGAAAAGAAATAAAAGACGAATGATAAAAAGAAGCTAACATTAAACAAGATTTATATGAAAAGATATTAGTGGCTTACCACCAGCAACTGAAGATTTATTGTCGAATTACCTTTGAATAGAATTATCAGGTATCTCTTTTTAAATGTTCTTTAATTACCAAGTTTCCCACGTGTACATAACTTACACAGTTACTTGTAGTTGTGTTCCCTTCTCTCCTTCTCACAATTTTCTTCGTTTCTCTTCATTATCTTTGTCATTTTCGGTTTCCGCTGTCCCTGAAGAACTCACCTACAGTCGTAAACGCATTTGCAAATTATAAGTAATCAACGTTCGTCTTCCATCTTCTCCTGTGAATTTTACCGGATGAAGAAACTCGTTTGAGAAAAACAGATTATATGTTTTAAATATAAATGCCTGATTCATATTTTAAAAATTATAAATTAATATAAAAGGAAAGCAGGCGGTGTGTCGTTAATTAGTGGTAGGGCTCACAAGGTTAGGGATCATAAATTGTTTCCAGGTTTTCGCACATATATTAAGGCATGTGTTCATAAAATTACTTTATTATTCATCACCACATTTAGTTACTATGAAGCTAACAAACAACATGTAGTCGGACATTTTGAAAGAAGTTAGTTTAAAAACTTGAATTTTTTCAAAGAACAATGGGCTGGCTCCTGAACCTGGTGGGGATTTCCGTTGGAGGTGTTTTGGTTCGCTCCACCCCACGCCATAAGCTGTTGGCGTCACTAACGGTCAACTCCTGTTCAAGAGCAGTCGCATTTCAGTGCCGCTGTGTATCACTAAAAGTTTCAATAAAGTTTTAGAAGTAACATTTCCAAAAAAATGTGTCTTGTTGAATGCATCCCAGTGTTCCATTGGAAGATCTGATGATTCTGCTGACCAATAGCTAGCTGATAAGAAGATTAGTGAGGTGTTCGGGCGCAAACTCGTCACGTGTCCATGCACTTTTCGTTAAAATTTTATGCATCTGACATTTGCATCAATAAATAGCCTGGAAAGTTACAGTTTTAAATGTACTTTTGTCGGCAAATACAGAATTATACAAAAGCCACGAAACCCATTACTTATAAATGTTATACTTATCAAAAAATAAACTGCATTGAACTCAGAAAACAAAACAAAACAAACAATATTAGGTGTTGGAAATGTCCACTGCATTTAGTAACGCACACATTTACTCTTGCTTTATCGAGAAAGATCAAACTATACTCCAACTTTTAAGGAGTGCAACTGTCTTTGGTATAATGTATGCACAGTTTCAGCACTCAGTAGCCTGCTGTTTTTTTCTGTCAAACCATGCTTTATCCCTACGTACAAAATCTTAAAGTTCGTGACGATGGTGAGTTATTCGAATAAAAATTTCTGTGGATATTTTCCATCGTCTAGAAAAATAATAAAATAGAAAACGACGTTTCGGAGATGGGGCTCTATCTATTGGGCCCAACAAAGTAGATACCTTTATCTAAAAGTTTTTATCTCGTTTTTCCTTAACAGCTTACTTGTTTGTGCATGAAATATACACGATATAGACAAAGGTTAAAAAATCTTTGTAGGATTATGTACACTTCCTTAGGATAATGTACTCCGAAGAGAACGTTTTCTCAGTGACGTTTGTAGACACTAAACAAACCTTGACGTCTAAACTACCATCACTGAACACAGAAGATGGACCGGATTGGTTTCTGTCCTACACGCTTTCTGTGTCACGAAAGTGGTTTACCGGAGGGGATATTGTCGATTTGTTTGGTACAGGCGATTGGGAATGTATTCCTAAATCATTTTGGTAAGTTAAATAAGATCGAGAGATTACGTAGTGTTCAACATTAAACACTCGTTATACTTGGGAATAAAGTTATCCTTGCAGTTCGATTGTTGGAAGGCAACTGACAAATTGGCCCGAGCAGGTTACAACATGTCGTAACCTGCGTGAGCACTTTTATAGTCACAGCGATATTGCGTGTTTCTTAATGCAATCGAATTGTATTTAATTGCAGCCGTCACTTTTTTTTAACAAGGATTGCGTGACTTCACATTTACTCTGTATAATTTCGTACAGACCTGCTACTAGAACAATAGCTGCCAAAATTAACCAACATGTCCAAACTGATTATCCCGTATTCATCAGCTACTTCCGTGTAAGGTATCTCCAGGAGCCTTGATATATATTTTGTAAGACTCACGATTCGTGTTGGAGAAGTCGCAGGTTGGAATCTCTGAGTTCACTATCCTGACAAAGGCTTTTTGTCTGTGACTGAGGAAGAATGTAAGCAGCTTTGAAGAAGACCGTGGCACACACAGGGCTGTAGAGCCGATGATGATGATGATGACGACAGAGGTTTTTCGTACACTGCCTCAACTCCTGTAAACAAATTTCCCTTAAAACAAGTCTTGATCTCTCCCTTTCATATTGTTCCGAATTCTCTATTTATTTTCATTTTCTCATTAACCTTTCGAAGCTGTGTGAACTTCATATAAAGATGACTGCATTCTCGGATATTGCCCCGTGTAGATATGATGATGTAGGCAGTGAGCACCTCTGAAACGTCGGTCAATTTCTGGCAGACTTCATTGCCCAATATCGCAGAAGACAATTACCTTCCTAAACACAGCAGCCAAAAAACTGCAATTTAGCATAGCCTATATATATATATTCTATATCTGGCATAGCTTCATAACATTAGCAAGACAAAAACTATACATAAGCCACATTAAAAGAAAGTTTAGTCCCTGTGACAAAACAGACGTCAGACGCTACCACAGGCCTTTTTCATCAAATAACTACACGTCAAGAATGACGAGAAAATTTGAAGTAGTACTTGAAAATATTTTCATTGAAAAATGTTTCAAACAGAATATAGTTGCATTCATCTGCGCTTAATAAAAAAATATAATACGATGTAATGCACCATAATCTCAACGTCAATGTTATAACACCTGTGATGCGTTGTACAGAAGTGCATGTACATAGCAGTTCATGGAAACATCATCATCAACAAACACTTGCCTATTACGTATTTAAGATTTCCATATCGTCCGGAGATAGGGATTAGCTCTATCTAGTGGGCCCAACTGTGTAGGAACCTGAAGACGGAGATAGAGTCCCATCTCCGATACGTCGTTTTACGTTTTATATTTACTAGACGACGGATAATATCCAAGAAAACTTTTATTCAATTGACTCTTCACCATCGTCAAGAAGTTTTAGATTTGATAGAAATGTTTTATATCTGAAAAAGTTATAAAACAAATATCTCATCTTCCTAGTAGGAAATTCTATTTTTTTTAAAACTATTTTTGACGCATAGAGTAATCCGCCACTGGTATAGGCATACTCATTCGTCTTTTTATAAAGCATTCTTTATGTGAAGTGACTTCATCGTTTACACTTCGCATTCTGTTTCACTTTCCTGGTGCTGAACTTGGTCTTGAACTTATGAACACAATTAGCGTGAAAGGAAGCATAGCTCAGAGATTATGAAATCCAATTATCATACATCGTATATCCGCATGCAATAAGAGATGATTAGATCGCCAATGTCATGTGTATCCCAGTAGCGACAATGGTACATAGCGTGAAAATTATTTCACACAGTCAGCATTTAAAAAGCAGGAACTGTGATCCTCTCAGAACGTATTTTCACCAAATTTGCCAAAGTTTCTTCTGCTTTATGCAAGTTATAAAAGAAAATCAAATCATTTCATTACAGTAGTTCAATTTACAAAGCTTAGTGGTATTTAAATAGACCAGCAGAGAGCCAAGTGGTATTCAAAAGCGACCTCAATGTGTTAAAGAGAATGAAATGGGCAAAGCATGCAACACGAAAGGGAAATATAAGAAATGCCAACGTTTTACTCCGAAGACCTGAAGATAAGAGAACTCCGGAATCTTAGACGTACATAGAAGACATGACCTTAACAAAATAAAGAAATTGTGAGAACATAGAATGATTTTATCAAGTAATGAAAGTATGGGTTCAATAGACAATTGGAGGACATTATGTCTAGGTGAATGACAGTCAGCTTCTCTGAAAGATAGTTAAGCTGCACATAACTGCCCACGTATCTTATAAATGTAATAACATGCACCTTCTAGTATGATATTTGAAGTTTCGTAATATGTCCTCCATCCAAATTTTTATTTTTCGAGATGGCTGTATTCTGGGTTCTAGGGCCACTTAGACTGTTTGAAGTTAACCAGTGTTTCAGAGGTCCTTGCTGCCTCCATCATCAGGGTGCATGAGGCAGCAATTACCTCTGAAACGTCGGTTAACTTCTAATACAAGTCTACACTGCTCTACAGCCCAGAAGACAGCAATCTTCGTGTTCGCCGCCGTGAGAACATCAAGTTTTACTTTTTCTTTCCTAACCGTATTTTTATTGTTACTCATGGTTAGGAATTGTGAATTTTAGCTTCCGCTACGTAAAATCGGACAAACGTGGGTATACCGATGAAACATGCTTGTAACAGCTTGAAATTTTCATTTTAAACCAGATTTTCTTTCTGTAGGGGGAGAAAAATGTCCAGTGTCAAAGCTATTTCCGATATAACATTTTGGACTAGCCTTAGTTTTGAACATAACCGACGCCTTCCCACACCGAGTTGCTGTTGTATCGATATTTTTACCATACATGTCTAGTTACTGTGACACAACGTGTAAGTGACATGCGACTTGGCATGTGTGACACGTGTGGCTGCGCTGTCACTGTGCAACAAGGGAAATGGGCTGTCAGAATCTAAAATAACGTGACGAGATACATTAAATAAAAAAGAGCACATACAAACTAAGCCTGCAACTTGTGGAATCCCTGTGAGGTCTGACGCTGAGGTGTATTAATGGACAAGTAAGGGGAATGTAGCACAGTTATCACCACAACTACGTCAGTGAAAAGTTGAATAGCAAACCACACTTTTTCTCTCGTTTTAAAACCTGGTCTATTGTCAGTGACTTATTGCTGACAGTATTATTTAGCTTTAAGACTCGAAAATTTGTGGTCAATGTCCACTTGATTTTTTATCAGCCTTATTTCTCGTTTCTAATGTTCATCATAAAACATTACAGGTCATATGGCGCAAACTGGAGAGTAAAGCCTACTTCACATTAGATCGAAATTGGCGAAACAAAATTTGAATTTGTGTCACATCTCAAAAATAATTACTGATTATCTAGTACTAGTAATACAGTTATGTGAACTTAAAAGGTAAAATCTAGCAGTCCACTGCAAATTACATAGAAGCTCATAATAATTCTGCTTTAAAGGCATCCTTTATTTCCAATGGAAAATAAAATAGTTACATTCTATTATAAGCACTTTATCCATTGTTATAAATAATGACATTGGAAATGACGTGTGATCTTCGGTGCAATGACACCAGGATTCAAACATAGAGAATACAACTGTGACGTGTACAGTTAGATGGTTTAGTGAAAGCTATTCATGATCTGTACAAATAAACGCGAAAAGTGTGTCGTTTCGACGAGAGGATTTTTTCAAATTTTATTACCGTTATGCATAATCTGTCCTATTAGGTAGGTGATAGCATGAGATAAAATAAACGAACGCCATGTTTGTATTGATGACGACATCAATTGGCCGCAATTGCAAAAGAATATCCTGGAACTTTCGTGCTGTTATTAGGTCTTCAATTCAACAAACAAAAGTTTTATGAAACACAGAATTTTTGGGCACGTTAGTATTCATTGCTATGGTCAGTTTCTCATGCTTTCTTGCATTTTCTGCATTAAAACTGTAAAGTAAACACTTTTGCGATTATCCATGTTTTTACTTCAGAATTTAATTAAATTTGAATTATTACACTAAGAACATTTTAATTTGCGTCACACGTGAAATATCACGATACTACGTTGCATTGTGTTTACGGTGCATCTCCCTCAAAATTTGCAGTAAGATTCTAATCGGAATAGCCCGTGGTTTGCATTCTGATAATTGTATTGTTATTTTGAAGAAGGGGAAACCTGATCTATGCTTGCATCTTGGTTAATCATTAAAATTTTCTTACGGGGAAGTAGAGGCCCTGCAGCTGGAAAGTTTAGAATTTTGGGTTCATAAAATTTGTGGTTTCTGGAGAAAGTGGGATTTGTAGAACGAATTACAACTCTTATTAAATTTTGCCCTATGCGAAGTTAGGGGAGTCATCAGCCGGCTTTATGTCGTGGATTGTGTCACTTCTAGACCACGTCCGGATATTTAGTACTTGAATAATAATGTATATGAAGTTAATAAGTGACGATTCTCGCTGCTATCGAGAATCATCTCGGTATGAACCTCGATAATGTGTTTCAGCACATCGCCATTATCTGAATTAAATTATTCGTATGTGTTCGTTCACCTGGATTTCCTTATATGACCACATATCCTTTGCTTCACTATGAGTTCAGGGATGTGATGAGGACTGAGTGATTAAGCTTCAATCTATGTAATCTTACTGATGATACTTGTTTTAAAATTACGAACATTTGCTGGCCTCTAATTTGTTTAAAGTTTTATTTCAATAGAAAGACGCACATAATCACACTTGTCACTGTCTGTGCCATTATTCTTCACTTTTATTCAGAGAAATTGGTTAAATGTAATTATATACTGCAGCGTGAAATAATAAGAGAAGTACAAAGTCTTTATTTGGAAAGTTATTCAGGAACAAATTGGCATTTGTTTCAATCCGAAACTCATTGCCTTGTAGTAACTTACGTAACTCACAAGTATTACAGATTATTAGTTTGTCAAGAACTTCACTGTAATGGTTTAGTTTGTTTATTTCTTTAAGATGTAAGAGACTTAACCAACGCAGAGACCCGGATTCGCGGCCGTGTCTGTCCATGTGGGATTTGTGGTAGAGAAAGTGGCACCGGGGTAGGTGTTTGTCCGAGTCCTTTAGTTTTCCTTATCAGTGTATTTCCACTACTGCTCCATATTTACTCATATGTAATCTGGGGGATGAACAAAGGACCCGTTAGAGGCCTCGTTCCACAAAAGCACAGTCTCTCTCACTGTCGAACCAATAAAGTTAACAAGCTAGAAAAGTATTTTCCGTACCGTAATACAAACAGTGTCCTCATGCGTTGAATGCAGCGTGCATTTAGACGCATTAAATCCGATTGCTTGACAGTTTACATTTTGGCCACTTAATCGCAGCACGTCATTGTCTACCTCACGATTTTCCTCATCCGTCAATTTGTTATAACCGCTCGTAGGATATTCAAAAGTATGATTATGAGGTTATGCAGAACAGCACAACATCCGCATCAAATTTTATCCAAATTCGTCCAGTGTTTTTCTAAGTTGAATCGATTGGACAGACAATCAAACACAATCAGCCCTTAATGAGTTCTTGCTATGCACTTCGCGCAAAGAACTAATAATAACATGGATTTTCTACTTTAAGATTCTACAGTACTCTGAGTATTTGTAGTCACTTCACAACTTGAACTAGGAACTGGTAAATGCTTATCATTCTTCGAGTGGAAAGGAGACGTTCTCAGTACCTGGAATGGTGTGATCTGTGAACTAGAGTAATAGAACAAATGTAGCTGTGGGTAAAGAATGTTTAAACAGTTTCAAAAAAAAATACTTGTAATTATTTACAGGTGTTGGAAATTATGTCCTGTAACTTATAAGGACTTATATTTCAAGAGTAAAGAATTGTCACAAATCCGTGATACTAAAGCAAACAGAAATTACCGTATTGTTATGGACTTGCAAATACGGATCCACTATTCTGAGATTTTTTGAACATTGTGTATTTGCTGGAGCGAAAATATTAAACAAACACGACAGTCGAGCTAGGGATTAAATTCACTTATGCACATAATGGTTTGATAGGATCGCGTAAGTTTCAAATTCAGAACATTCTTATTTCGGTATGCTAATACGAGGACGCTTTATTGATGAAGCGCACAGAAATGCAAAGATAGGGAAGGAAGCGTCATTTCCATATAAGCGAGGAAAGGAGAAAAATAGAGTTTGAGATAGTAAAAAAAAAAAAAGACAGAAAAATCCAATTTGAGAATCGCATTCTGTGCATGGACCGGCTTGTGACAGGTGTCGCTGTAAAGATTTGTTGTTCGTAATTAGAAAACTGAATGTTGTCTGCTTCACAGTCACACACACACATTTTTCAACCACTACATCCAGTCTCTTCAACCTCTTACCCTCCTCTAGTTTGCATTCCTTCTCATTCCTCCAGACGGCAGTCAAGGGTAAGAGAAATTGCGATGGAACTAATGGGGGGAGGGAGAAAGAAAGGTTACTTACAACAATCCCTGTTTATCACAGGGAACAGACGGGCAGCTGCCCCGAATTTTTAGTCCGACTGCGACATGTGTGTGAGACGAACAAACGTCCTTCTGCAAGCTCTTTATTCTTCTAATGATAGTTTCTCGACGGCGAATCGATTATGAATGAGTTATTGAGGAGGATATGGAAGGTCATGGTCCATTTTAAAGCATTTGCATGGATATACTGAGAAACCTGAGTAAGGCTAATCGATATCTGTGCCCAGATTCGAGTCCTGAACCCCATGAATAGAAAGCAGGAGTGCTAACCACTGTACTGCAACATTCGGTTAAAATCGTTTGGCTTACTGCAATTAGACAATAATGATGGTAGTGGTGAGACTGTGTTTTTTCTGTCGAAACTGGACTCTAATGGACACTTTCTCCAAGGCACAGATTATACATGAATAAATATGGAGCAGCGGTTGAACGATATTGACGGGCGAAAAGCGAAGTTTTCGGAGCTAAACCTGTCCCATAGCCACTTTTTCCACCACACCACAGCAAATAGTTTAAGACGCAGACATACAAAAATAATTTTGATAACGATTTTCTGGTAGATGTTTTTAGTGAGAGAAAAGTAAGCTTACCCTTTAAAACATCCCATCCACAAGGCCAACAATGTAATTACTTCCCTCATTATTCTATTCGCAGAGTCGGAGCACCGACGAGTAATTACTCTGAAAGCTGTGAGATGTGAGGCGCTGCAGAAATTAATGATCTGAGCAGTTGAAGACAGGGCTACTGTACACTTAGTTATCTTATGTGTCACAGGGCATGACCCGCCCTGTCGACTGGAGCCAGCGCGCACCCCCCCAAAGCAACGTGTGCGAATAATCCCTGCAGATCAGTGTGGATACTGCTCATCCAACAGCAGCACTTGCTCGTAACAAATTCACAGAGGATTTTAGGGATTTCGTACTAAATTATGGTCTTTCTCATCCCTCCACCTCTTCACTTCCTCTTATTCTCCACGAAGGAATAAAATAATTTAAAAGACCCATTTTGTATCAGTGTATAAATATATGTTTAAAATAACATAATTATCTACTCAAAAAACTACGAAAATAGATAACCCTTAAAGGCATATTAAATAAAATGGACAAAATTTGTATTAAATGAAAGCCAGTTTGGTGTCTATCTATTTGCCCTTCCGTAGAAGATATTTAAATGACCGCGGACCTGAGGGGGGGGGGGAGTGTAAAATTAGGAAAGTTGGCTAAAATGGATGGCACGCTTACAGTTTTAACCAGGCTTGGGGAGTTTTTAGCTTCCCTGAAAGCGTGTACAACAGTATACCAGTTAATTTTATTAAACTTTGACTTTTAGAACATAAATCAATTTCATCTTTTCTCACTAACAGTATTCACGGTATGCGGATTACATTAAATTTTACAGTCTCAATTTGTCACTAAATTTTGTAACCTCGCGTTTCTGGGTTCGAGTCCCGGCGAGATGCCAATATGTGGAAGCAGAATATAATTTAATACGGGACTCTTTGTTAAAGATTAAAGCAGGAAGTGTGGCGCCAGGGTTCCGGCCGCAATCTTTGAAGGGCCACCTGCAAGCTGTAAAGTAATTTAAAACAAGTACCTTGTCGCTCTGTACAATTATTGTCATAATAGAGGCGAGAGCTATTTGATGTGATGCAAATGTTCTGAAAGGTCCGACGTCCACGTGGAGTAGGGCTGATAATATCAATGAAACCATTTGTTCGTTGTTTGAAAAAAATAACCTTGAAAATTAAGGATAGGAAATACCGGCAACTCTGGGAATACCGAGGGCGCTCTAGTCTTGGATTCCGGCAAAGAGACACAAAAATTGTTCTTGCATTTTGATTAGGCAAAGTGTCCGTTAATTACCAAAATAAAATGCTGTGTTAACTGTCTAATGAAGAATTGCATTTCTACAATGCGACGTGGGACATCGTACCTGAAGCCACTATCCAAACCTCGCTGGCGTTCAGCAATATTCCCTGACGAACAAGTCCACGTTCACCTGAGCTAAGTTCTTTAATTAACCCCATAAAACTCAGCCTCAAAAATCAACGAAGGCGCGGAAGGGTCAGGGCGCGAGCCCGCCTGGAGCCGCCGCCGGTGCAGATCTTGGTGGCGACTCCTATTGTTGGAGAAAAGGACGGTTGCAACTTATATAGTGCGTTACGTACTACTGACCGGAACACTAGAAAATTGTTCGATGTTAGATAAATAAACTTGATGTTTCAATTCTATGGCCTATAAGACAAGTACTATAATCTGCTAGGTGTTATAAAAGTATGCGTTGTTTCCAAACACAAATCTCATAATGATAACTAAAAAGTTTGAAATTAAAATTTATGAATAATCTGTATCTTATGCTTTATTAACTAGATAAAATTTATTATATATACAACTCATTTCTATGTTTATATTTTAATATAAAACAATTCATTATTATGACCCCACGAATAGTTCAAGAGTCAAAGATGGTGTAATTTAGAACCTCAAACGTGGCCTACAAGCTTCAGTTTTGTGCGCCATGCTATGTAACCAGAATCAAATTTGTGCTTTCTTGACAATTCTTGCCGCGTCATGCGGCATGATACCCAGACGACCTCCATGTGACATTTGTCGTGTTCAGTGATTTGTCATTTAATATCTTGAATAACTCTTCCCGTAATAAGGTACATTTTTTTTAAATTGGGACAAGAAGGCTGCAATTTAGAGCGGGTCCTCATTCTCAGCTCTCGCTGTATCATTAACGGTCTGTGAAATATCGCGGAAACCACTATAGTTTTTATTGTTCTCCTGTGACAGATGCCGGAGACAAATCCTTTGCGATCTTACTTAGAGGTATTAAGCAATTTAACATTCGATGCCTCCATATATTTAGTAGTCAAGGGCAAAATTAATTTCGAAATTTTAATTGCGGAATCCAAAATACGTCCAATAGGAAGATTTCCGTCTTCTGGGTTGTTCCGCTGTGTAGTCTGGTCGATGTTACCAACGTTTCAGAGGTCATCCTGCCTCCGTCATCAGAGTATGAAGATTTCCGTCTTCGGGGTTGTTCCGCTGTGTAGTCTGGTCGATGTTACCAACGTTTCAGAGGTCATCCTGCCTCCGTCATCAGAGTATGAAGATTTCCGTCTTCGGGGTTGTTCCGCTGTGTAGTCTGGTCGATGTTACCAACGTTTCAGAGGTCATCCTGCCTCCGTCATCAGAGTATGAAGATTTCCGTCTTCGGGGTTGTTCCGCTGTGTAGTCTGGTCGATGTTACCAACGTTTCAGAGGTCATCCTGCCTCCGTCATCAGGGCGATGAATATTATTAAATTTATTTGTACTAAATGATTGGAATGTGTGTTTCAGTGGCTGAAACTCTCGATGACTGTCTTTATATTTCAGGTATAGTATACTACGTCCTTTTCAGTTGCCACAATTAGGGGGTAGTAGCTTTTTAAGTTGGCAATGGTTAATAAGTAGCAATTCCTAACAGTAAATGTACAAAATACATTTAGAGAAGAACCTGCAAAGTTGCTTTCGTTGTGTTCAGAAGAATCTGTTGGAGAAATTTTTCGAGGTTTGTTTAAACTTGGTTTGAACTAATTTTATTCTATTTTAATGTTTCTCTTAACCTAAACCCGTCAGAATTATGTGACTTTTCTGTAAACCATGTGAAATATCTGCTATTAGTGTGCAGATTTCTTATTTTATATATTTATATGTCGCACTTTGCGACTGAGCAAGAAGTTTAGAAAATGAAATTGTCTCGTTTATTTCAATGGACTGCTGATATTTTCCATGGATAGACTGCCCCTCATAGTTATTAGTTTTATTTATTTCGTATTTTTCAGCTGTGGTTTAATCAACGTGGTTTAATGTTACTTTGAATTTGTCGACAAAGATTTGTCAAATTTAAAGGAAACTTGAGAGAAATAATACCAATAAAGTTACCTCTGCTCCTGATAACAGTTTTTATAATTATTACAAACATATTACGGCTTTTAAAAATAATTACTGGTTTCAAAGGAAATTAAATTACTGTGCTGATAATTCGAAGAGTTAAGGTATTTTTGAGTATATTATTTATAATTATGTTTCATATTGTGATTCTCTTACATTCAAGCCTTTACAACAATGTCATTTATGATACAAAATATGTTTACATACATTCTAAAAATTTTGCAATATTATGTAAAAATTATTCACGTTGTTCAAATCAAAGCTTAATGTTAATTGTATTATCTTTTACAATACCTAAAGATGTAAAATATGGATCTTTGGAGAAAGAAACTAAGGAACGGGCTCTGGATGCTCTAAGGAATGGGTACATGGTCCTAAATGCGGTTGTACGAACATATTTGATCTCCAAAGCCACACTAAAGAGACGCTTCGGTGGCAGGAAACCTCAAGGGCGACCTTAGAGATATTTCGCACAGAAAGGTAAACACCAGATGGATTCTGTTTCTTGTGGAGAAAGAGGAACTCTGACAACCACGACGTGTTTTGGAAGTACGTCTGGCAATTTCCCACCAAACGCGCAAAGGGTAAGGACGAAATCAAATATGGCGCACTTCCTGAGATTTACAATAAGTTCTCATGCAAGGTCATATAACGTAATCTGTTGAAAGGCATCGTTAAATAAAACCGAAATTAATTATCCGATGTGCTACTCGCAGCGCTGTGTACAATGAGAGAATGTTATGTGACGCGATTCAAGGTATAAAGTTGTTCACATTTTCTATATCGGCCTTGCTTAGCTGTTGTCAAGCACATACACGTGAGTATGTTCAGTCAATTCTTCAGCAGTGCGTCAACTGCGAGTGAAACAGAGATTTAATTTTTTTATAATTCAAACTGTTTTCAATATTTCATTAGCTAGTAGGCATAGTTATTCAGAATGAAAGCACTGTCATTCGACGGAACAATTAAAAATACAATGTATCCGTTGAGGTTAGTTGACTCCAATGACTGACAAATTTCTAACCGGAAACGTTCTCTCTAACTTGCTTCCTTGTCTGACAGTTGGTACTCCTGTGCGGTCAGTATTTGGTCGCTATAATTGATGACTGTCATTTAAATGATCTAAATTTCTGTCACTGTTATTTTCTTTTTGTTGGGGACTTTGCAAGTAAGTTTTTCTTTTGCCTTAGTTTGCTTTAGGGTGCAAAGGAAGTGAGGAGGGGCGGGCGGTCCTGGTTATTCATTGTCACCTGCACGTGGTAGTCATTTTTCTCTCCAGCTGGCTTTACGTTTATGTGAATGGCCTCCACATCTATCACAGGGCCGTGTCACAATATTAAAAAGCCTATACATAGCCACTATTTATTAGATTCTCTGTCTCCCTTTTCTGACACACAGCTGTGCTTACTCTCCTCCTCGTCCTTTTTATCTCTTCCTCTATCATCCATTTAGCTACATTTTTCCTACTCATACCCATTTTCTCTCCCTATTACGTCCTCTCGCCGTCTCTTTCTAACCATTTTATCAAGCACCTTTCTGCCACCTTACATCCTGGTACTGCAGAATCTACAGGGAGTTTATTTTATGTCGTATTTAGCATTAGAGTTCGTTCAACGCAGTTCCCCGAAGCTAACTTTGCCTTTCGCCTGCGTCACTAGCTTGAGGGTAGAAGGAAAACAAACCAAACACATTCCCGACAGAGGAACTGTGACAGCAGATCCCCTGGCCTTTTAATAATAAAGGACGTGGAAACCACGGATTATTCTCGACTACTGTAGATTGTCCTCCAGGCGACTGAGCATATTTTCAATTGGAATGGTTGTTTTCAATTATGTTGCTTGAAGCAGGACCTAAATTGTCGGAATTTCGTTTTCTCAGGGCGGCAAGCTTGGAGATGGCTGCCTTTTAGGTTGTTGTGCCGCGTAGTCTGGTAGAAGTCCGCCAAAGTTTCAAACGTGCTTCTACCGGATGATGGAGGCAGCAAGAACATCTAAAAGATCAGAAAACTACCACACTAGCGCATCTCAAAAGGCTGCTGTCTTCAGGGTTTAAATTGTGATGGAGTCCATCGAATTGAACGCAATTTTGTGCCTCGATTAATAGTACGTGTAATGAATTGTTTAGCGAGATCATTTTCGGTAGTCGATGAAGCCTTCATATCTATAGTGAAATAGTAGAAAGGGCGCACAAGATTTGGTTTTTTGTAAGCAAGTGTTAAAGTTACTCGCCGTGATTGCGGTTTCTTTCTGAACTGGAAACATCGGACTTTGCAGTTGTAAGTACCACTCTTTATGTGTTGTGTCCCAGGAGTCTCATAATTTTCGATGGATTCAGCGGTGAACTTGTTTTCATAGGCCTGTTATCCAAAAATAAGCGCAATGCGTCTCATTAAGTTAAATCTACCCTATCTTTACCCTATTCGTTTAAGCGATATTGACCTCTAACGCCCAAAATGCCAAATTGGTCCAACAGAATGCACCACTTTATCAATTTTAAAAATTTCAGAGGATAATGAATGAAATACCTGACAATTTTGTCAGTTAGATTATATTTTTGTTTGTCTGAAAGACTTCCAAACACCTCACAAAATTAACTAAATAATATAGGTCTAGCCAGAATTCCGGCCTTTATCTGCTGTGCTGTGTATCACATTATCAATTCTCTGTGTGATATGTGAATTTGGAATGGATAATCTCCTATTCTGAGGTAATATTTTAACATTTGACTGGAAGGACGGAGTAAAACAATTAGGAACATTTTCTTCTAAGCATATGGTTTCATGAATACAACGCTCTTGATTTCCGCAAGGCACTTTAAACCACGGACCCTTATTCCTTCATTGTTTCTGATTCTACTTTCGTATTTTCCTGGCATCTCCCAGCCCATCCTACGAGCCGTTGAATTGATAATCCATCAATCATAAACATCCCAATTTGCTTTCATTTTAACCCTAGGATATGTATTCAGAATTCATACTTATCTTAGGACTTTTCATCTTCCCCGCGCTTATGTTTTAGTCAATCGAAGCTATTCCGATTTCCGAAGAACAAATTAAGCAGAAGCTGCTGTGTGCCAGGTTCCTTTTGTTTTCTTTTATTTCCATCAATCTTCATTACAGAGATGGTAACTAAAACTCTTAGTGGAGGATGCCTTAACTAGATGAAGAGAGCAGTTGATCCAATTAAAAAGAAGAAGAAGAAGAAGTTAAATTTAAATCATCTTCAGAGCTTAGTAAAATTGGCCTGTTCTAATCACACTTTGTGTGAAGTGATCTTTGCATCTCGTTGGAGGTCGTCCTCTATGCCTTCTTCATTGATGTTCATAGTCTACTGTCTTCCGTGGAATCCGCTCTGCTGTCATTCATGTCTTCAATTGCCACCTTCTTTGTTGGTATTCATTTATTTTCTGTTAAGTTAAATGTGATGACCAAATGTGGACAACAGCACAGCCTATAAGAAATTTAAGTTACACGCAGTGGTGAAGGTGTTGATTGTAGTCTTCTGGGTTGTGATGTCTGGTGGTAGTGTAACTTCTTAATAACGTTTCGGAGGAACGTTGTTATGTAGCCCCTGTCTTCAGGAAAATGTTGAATTATAGCAGATGAAACAATTAGCCGCTTGGGCTGACTCACACGTACGCCTATATACGCTTTTGGCAGGATTAGCTGGCTTATTGTAAATTTATCAGTATCAAGTCAACTCACAGTACCGAAAGTTACTTCAACTCTTCTTTTTTCTACTTAAGATCCTGAATTTCACGGGACATGGTTTGTCTCGGAACTTTGAAGTACTACTGAAACACCCACATATGCAGCTTTTAATCACCTTACCTGTTGTGTACGTATTGTGAGAATAGGAACGTTGTAAGAGATCAACAAGGGACTTACCAGTTGTAGGTAGCTGTCTTATTGCTGTGTAAGATTTGAGGTTTTCACAGCGGTGAGTATGAAGATTTCTGTCTTCTGGGTTGTTGCGCTGTGTAGTTATATATAATATATTCATCGCCCTGATGACGGAGGCAGTATGACCTCTGAAACGTTGGTTAACATCAACCAGACTACACAGTTCAACAAACCAGAAGACAGAAATCTTCTGTCTTATTGCTATTTACATTTGTAGCCAAAGATTTACGTATTACTATTGGGGGTAACAAGTTTTATGTTTGATTTTTTTGAAGGGGAATTATATCTATCTGGATTGCATAGTTCTAAGAGATCCCAAAAAACTCTGTTAATTCGAGTTTACTGTAAATAGCCTCTACGTATCGGAAAATAGTTCATTACATATATTATTGCAAACAACTAATATATAAGATTATATGTTTCTGAAAATTCTGTTTCAGTTTCATATTTTGTATCAAATTGTTACCCGATTGGGCTTTAACTTATCATGTCTTCATGCGTAATTGTTGTCATCAAGGATATCAAGACAGGTTAATTGTGATATCCCCAGTACTGTAGAGAAACGTTTGGGTAGTCAAATTTAGTTTGCAATGCATTATTACTTTAGAATTTCCATAAGTTAAATGAAGCACGTTGTATGAGAGTGGAGAATTTACATTTCCAAAGATACCTTTCTTAATGTAGGTGTAAGAACAGTGGTACTCCCTCACACACCCAGTAAGAACGTCGACACGCCCTGCAGTTGACGTTTCTTCAGTATTGGAGAGCAGACGTTCACCCTTCCAGGCTTTCTATTCACATTGCATGTGACAGGAATAGTATAAAGCCTATAGGTTATTTTAATAGGATGGTAAGAACACTGCTGAGAAAATACGGGGGCATGTATCAGCTTTTATGAAGACAGGACTGTAGTTTATGGATCTTCATAAGAGTAGGCAATAGCTAGACGTTCAGCGTGTTACGTGGCTGTTATTCTGAAAGTGGAAACTCGATGGTGTTCTCTTTTAGAGCCTGCCCGTATCATGCCCTCAGGTGGTGAGACTTTCTACTGACTTTGAC